>BJEL01000024.1:4200000-4485986 GCA_019972355.1 Drosophila kohkoa
TAGAGACGAGCTCTGGGTGCTTGAAGCTCGCAAAGGTTGGCCTTTGGAATGCGATTGTCTGCGAAGTGCTGTGATGTTGTTGTCGTTGTTGTTGCTGTACTTGCGAGTTGTTGCTGCTATTTTAGTTGATGCTGTTGTGTGTGGCGTTAGGATCGTACGTGGGGTCAGACCAAGGCGTCTGCAGTAGGGCAATGAAAGGAGATCTAGAGCTGGCAGAAGACCAAACTGGTTAAAAGCCAACAACCAGTTGGCCAACTGTCCAACTAAAACATGTTACGACTCTATACAATATACATACAATGTCTGCAAAGTAATTAAAAATGTTTAAAAACTGTAGCTAAATTATTTGCGCTCCTTGTTAATAGGCACTTTTATTTGCTATTACAGTAGCCAAATATTCGTTTGCAAAAACAAATCGCTGCACAAGTGTAAATATGCAAAACAGCCAACAACAAAATTACTATCGCATTAGCTCGACAACAACAACGCATAAGCAATTGTTTTTGCAAAGCTCTGGGACATAAGAAGTCGGAAGCTTAAATTTGCTTTTGTATGCATGTCGTAGAAGCTCTAATTTGTTTTTTCATTCTCTCTTTGCTGTCGAATTTGTTTTTGTAGTTAGTAGGGAGAGCTTGCATTTTGTGTGTTTGACTTAGTATATTGCGTTATGTGTGTTGCAATTACAAAAACAAAGCTACCAGGAGAGCACTGAGCAGAAGTTGCTCTCTTTAGCTATAGAAAAATGAGAAGAGCATAACTTCTACAGTTATCGCCATATTGTTTTTGCATTTTACATTGACCTATTTTTAAGAGCATGTGTAATTGTTTTTGTGGGATGCAGCACTTACAAAAACAAAGCTGTGCAGAGAGCACTGTTAAGAGAATAAGCTGAAAATACGTATATCGCCTTTACTCCTCCTAGCAGCAATGGATCATGACGAATTTACTTGAGTATCGGCTACTTTACAGCCTCGCGCTGAAGAGAGAGAAGAGCTGAACTCACTTAGCCCCGCCAAACGAGGTGCGATGTGGAGTGAAGTGAAGTGCAGCTAAGCCCAAATCCGAAATGGAAAACATGCTAGATCCGTGGCAAATCCCTTTTGAAACGCTTTAAACTTGGACTGCTGCTTGAAAACAAACAAAGCTGACAGCTGAGCTCAGACCCCGTTTTAGATTTTTTTTTCCGCCGTATTTGATTTTATTTGGTTTTTATTTTTTTTTTTTTTGTTTTGGACCTCAGCGAAAGTATTGCCCTTTTATGTTAGGCAGGCAGGCAGGCAAGATCGATCATCATTTGTTTGTAGCCTCGGCCAGCTCCCGTTTATGTCGCTGTCCGAGTAGTGGGAGTGAAAAGGGGGGAGAGAGGAGAGGAGAGGAGGTGTGTGGCATGCCCCACCACAATGCGTGCTACTTACATGCCACCGAAACAATTACAGAGCGCTAAGTAAACTAACTGTAATGCAACGAGACGTTGAATCGATTGAAATACCGTTTGAAATGCAACAGAAAAGGGAAAATCGAATATCAAAAAAAAAAAAAAAAAGACGAGAAAAAGAAAAGCCTCTAGAGGAGGAAAAAAGAGACAGACCACAAGATTGTAATCAACATGCCATTAAAACATCTTTGCAACATGTCCAACTCGTCGATGACAATGACGAAGTGCCGAAGACGCAGACGAAGACGAAGACGCAGACGAAGAGGCCTGTAACGAATCGATCTATAGCTATCTATCTATCTATAAGACTTTCAAGCTCTCTGTCTCTGCTGTGGCCCTTTAATTTAACATTGGCATTCAAATGCAGCGCGAAGATGAACAAAAACAACAACAACAACAACAACAGCTACAACAACTGCAACAGCAGCTGCTGCTGCTTGAACGAGTTGGTAACAAAGTTTCTTCATTACGGCCGAAATGGTCTCTTAAGTGTTTTGGATGAGTACACGCCCTAATTTCGTATTAACCCAGCGCGTGCGGCACCATCCAAATAAAACGGTGAGCGGGAAAGGGGGGGGGGGGGGGGGGGGGGGGGTGCTAAAGGGGGGCGCAACTGGCAAAAGACAAGTAACCAAAGAGGTTTCTTCGATGCGTTTTTTTTTTTATTTTATTTTGTATTTACTTAATGCCAAGTTGAAGCGCCTGCGGCTATTGATCTGCTTGAAATCAAAAGTCTTTGGCTGCCTGCCAAAAAAACGGAAAAAAAAATAACGACCTGATACAATAATTAATGATACGATCATTTCATTTAAGGCACTGCCGCTGCCCCTCTAAGCACCTCACTCTAATCCTAACACGATCTTAAGAGCTTCGGATATTCTTCGCAAAGTTTGTTCTAAATGCAGGCAACAATTCATTGTTGGGTTTCAAGTTCAAGGGTTTTAAGGTCGAAAACAGATTTCATTGAATTGGCTAACTTTTTAAATTTACAAAAATTAAAAAATTAAAATTAAAAATTGCGAAGAAAAATCGCCAAATAAAACAGAAATTATGCGAAATAATATTATATCAACAGAAAAGTTACAATATCTCTGATTATTGAATTTGATTCCAAGTTTAAATTCCAAACAGAAATATCATTAAATAAATATAAAATTTTAGAAATGCGTAAATATTTTCTATTAATTTTTAAAAGTTCACATAGTTTACATACATTCTCAGCGTCTTTAAATTCTTTCTCTTATATTCAAAAAAATTTTACAATCGTGTAACATTTTTATATTTACAGTTTTCCTATTGAGAATCCAAACAAATTCCCAATAATATTAACTTGATCCCAATCTAAAAAAAACACTGCTTAACTCTTCCTTTGATTTTTAGATAAAATTCTATTCTATTCTTCTTTTATGCTTCTCCTATATTAACTTTTTTTCTAATCCCATTTCGATAATCATGTAATCATAAAAATAGCAGTCCTATATTAACTTTCTTTCTAAACCCATTTTAAAAATCATTTAAACATAAAAATAGCAGTTCTATATTAACTTACTAATCCCATTTCGATTCTCATATAATTATAAAAATAGCAGTCCTATATGAACTTTCTTTCTAATCCTCATTTCCATAATCATTTAAACATAAAAATAGCAGTTTTCATTCGTATTACCTTGGAACAGTTTTCGCAGGAATATTTCCGGATATTGTTGTGGGCGATAGCTCCGTGTTTGATTAGCAAAGGACGATGGCAGAAACGCTGGCCACAAAGTTCGCAGGCGAATTCTCCACGCTTGAAATGATGTGCGCCAACCAAATGATCATCCAGACTGCAAGAGAAGAAAATATAGAATAAAAATGAAATGAAAGCCAATTCAAATTATGGTTAAGGACATAATGGTTTTTTATGGTTTATTGCTTTTTGTATTGTTTATCGCTGTCGCTGTCATCAGTAGAAAAAAAATGAAATTAGCAGTTGCGACAGTCGGACAAACTCACAGACGGACAATCGACAGCCTCAATCAGAGCGTCAAGTGCGTCAGTTCACACGCCTTCTATACCAGGCGCTTTGTTTGTTGTCCAACTGCGGGTGACGCCCAAAAGGCAAAAGCAAAAGCAAAATCAAAGGCAAACACAAAGCAAAAGCAAAAGCAAAAAGCTTGCTGGCGTCAATTAGTCAAATGATGTTCAATATTTAATATGCGCCTGACAGATAAGCGATCTCTCAACGCTCTCTCACTCTCTTTTTCAACAGCTGCGGCCAATGAGTGTCCTCCACACACGCACACACTCTCACACACAGCACTCCACTCTCCCCAACTCTACACTCTACACGCGCGCTCTCTTCACTCTCTTCCACTGCGCTCTGCTGTTGTCCTTGATTGTGCGATGATTATCGCATGGAACGTGTGGGAGGAGCAACGTCGACAAAAGGCGGCCACATTTTTAGCATTTTCCCTTTTTTTTCGTTGTTGTTTGTGATTTTGTTTTTGTTGTTGTCATCGACATGGAAGAGTTGACGGCACCCAGAGACAGCATTTGAAGTGTGGGCGTTTGTTTGCTTACAACAACATCAACAACAACAAGAGCACAAGCTATGCATGTTCAACATCAGATAAAATTGCAAAAGCCTGATGGACAGCAGAGCCAGAGAGGGAGAGAGAAAAGAGACACGCAGGCAGGTCCGTTATAGCTTCTCCTTTCACTCGAGTGAGTTTCTCATCTAAAATTCAATAAATCACACACACTAAGACACACACACACGCAGTTGACCGATAACTGTCGCCGTATTGACCACCCACAGCTCTCTCCTGCTCCTCTTCCTCTTCCTCTTTTTACTTTCCACTCCTTCTCCTCTACACACAACACTCGAAATCAAATTCAAATCAAAAGCGCACTTTAGCACTTGGAACGCAAATAGAAACCAAAACTCGCGTGTTGTTCTTGTTCTGCTTGTTGTTGTTCTTGTAGTAATATTTGTTGCTATCGTTGTTGGTGTAAAATATTTGTAAATATTGTACAAAAGTTTTGCATTAACTGCAGCAATTGTGTCTTGATTAAAAATCTCGAAATCCCCCTATGGAAAGTGGAATAATAATAGTTGTTCGTGTAACAGATGCAATTGATGATTTCCCTTGAAATTAAATCAATTTGATGTGTAGAGCTCGAGTGTAGCAAACTACTTTATAAAGAACTAAGCTTACTAGTTTAATATTTTCACATATTTATTAATCGTATTCTTTTCCTGACTTTGTTCTAAAATTCTTGAAATTTTTGAATATTACTTAAGATTATAAAGAACGCTTTGAATTAGATATAAAGTGCTGGATTGTCACAATCTTCTTTAGAAAGAGCTAAACTCAATCAATCAATCAATCTCTTAAAAGTCTCTTCTCTCCACATCATTATATTTGTTGAAGTAATTATGATGTTTAAGATCTTCAAATTGTAGCAAACTACTTTATAAAGAACTAAACTCACTGGTTTAATATTTTCACATATTTCTTTTTCATTTTCTTTTCCTGAATTTGTTTTAGATTTATCATTATGTTACATCCTTGTACTAAAAGCAGCTAGTTTAATAAATGGTTATCTTGAAATTTCTGAATATTACTTAAGATTATAAAGAATGTTTTAAATTTGATATATTGTTTTAAGATTATCACAATATTCTTTAGAAAGAGATAATCTCAATCAATCAAACTCTTAAATATCTCTTCTCTCCACATTATTTAAGATTCTTAAGATCTTGAATAAACATTTAAAATATGCATATTTAGAAATTCTATTAATATATATTTAGTATGCAATATGGTGTTGATTCCTTTATACACTGAAATATAATATAAACTTCCATACAATTAACTATCTAACAAAAAAATTGTTGCTGTACTTTTTGTTCTATTTATTGAAAATTTGCATTAAGACTTTCTATAATAAAATTAACATCAGCAACACCTTAAAAGACAACTTACTATATTATTAGCAACTAAATCGATAATTTTACGATCTGGCAAAAAAAAACCTCTTTTAATTGCATTTATAGAAACCCCATCAAAGAAATCGACGCTACTGGAAGTGCCTCAAAGAGTCCGACTTTTGACTTGAACTTGAGTGAATAAAATGATAAAAATAAAAAAATCAATAAGAGACTTGTTCGTATCTTGGAATTAGCCAGTTCAAATGATGGCTAACTCTCACTTTCAACTGGTTAACTCGACTCATTGAGCTGGCGTTTTGGCCAATTTAATGGGGCACTTTATTGGCCACACTAAATATTGTATTATCGCTATCAACTTTTAATTAAGATCGCCGACGACGAGCAGCATTTAGCCACAATTGGGAATAGTTTCCCCCTCCCCCCACTCACCATTTGCTGCCCCGCCCCCACGCCTAACAGCTTGAGAGAAGCACACCCATAATTCTATGGGTAAGTTGGAAGCTAATTGGCAGCTTGTTTTCGACCATTTATTGTTGTTTTTGTTTTTTTTTTGGTTTGTGCTACGAAATTTGATTGCGATTATTGTTGAAATGCCAAAGCAATTTTCAAGACATTCTCTTCTATTGAGTTTATCGAACAGTTATCTCTATAAGCTATAAGTAGTTTAATCGATTCACTAACTTACCGTTCTAAATCCGTGTAGACATTATCACAGACTTCACAGCGTATATCGAAACCGTTTTCGTCGTCTGTGAAATCGTTATCGCCCTTTTTCTCCTTGCTGTACTCGTCACCGCTATAATGGGAACCTGAAATAGACAATCGAGAGGTCAATTTAGAATATTGTAATACAATAATAAGAATAATTGGAGAAGACTTCATTAAAAAGTTTTCTGGTATTATCATCTATTCAAGACATTTATGTAAAGTGGGAATCTTCAAAAGAATTATATCGATATAGAACCAAAAATATATAATACGTATAATAATATATATATAATTATATATAATATCATAATTAATAATAATATAATAATATTATAATAAATTATTTAATAAAAATTCTAAAATTTGTTTTCATCTTTGGAGTTTTTTTTTTCCATTTCTTTTCTTTTCTAAAACTACAAATTCTTGAAAATTATTCTGCTTGAAATCAGAATTCTTATGAGAAATTTAGATTTTTTACAAGTTAATCTCGCTCCATTTACGAATTGAATATTCCACAAAAATTTGCCTTTTACTTCCAGAAATATTGAAATAGAGTATCTTGAAATAATGCCATTTAAAGACTGTTCTTTGCCATAAATATAGAAGAAGAATTTTAATAAAATTGTAAATTAAATAGAGAACTAATCTATATAATGATTCAAAATGTATTTTAAGTTGATCCTAATAACATGCAAAATAATTCAGTCTTAATTTAAAACTTCATTTTGAAATTTCAGTTTTATCTTTATTGAAATAATTCAGTCTTGGGTTCGAATTCCTTTTTGAATTCCCTGATTTCTTTATAATATTATTAAAAATAATTCAGTCTTAATTGAAAACTTCTTTTTGAAATTTGATGTTTCTTTTTTCAAATGGAAAAAAAATATTAAAATACTTGACCAAAGACATTTTACTTTGGATTAAAGACTACTCTTCGAGCTGAAGATACGAAGATTCTTTAAATTAAATTGGAATCTTCTTTCTTCTTAATTAAGACTCCACTTTAAGGTGGATTAAAAACCACTTTCTATTCTGAAGATATGAAGAGTTAAGATTAGCTATCTAAAATACTTTTAATTAAACTAAAATCTTCATTCTTCATTCCTTGATTTCAAATAAAATCGGATTCAATTGAAGACTCCACTTTGAGATGGATCCTCATCAGCTTTACACAGCACTCACACTAGCAAATGTTGCTTCACTTGACACAGCACAAAGTTGATGTTCACTTTCTATTCGAGATGATATATATGAGATGATTGTTGGAAGAGTTCAAAGAGGATAGATAGTTGAGAACTTGAGCACTTGACACAACCGTTCGGTTTCGCGTTTGAGGAACAAGTGTGTTGCTCTGTTCGCATTATGCCGCCGAGCTAATGTTTTATTTGCTCGCTAACAATCTGCAGCGGGCCAAAAGGACTCGACTCGGACACAGGACGCACTGGCATATGACCAGCTAACACACACACACACAGAGACACAGACACAGATACACTTGCATAGATAGTGGTAAGCACGCAAACACTTAACACAAAATTGGTAGCAGCAACCAAATCGTGTGCACTCATATCGCAGTATCGTAGTCTGGCTTGACGTTGAATAGATAATTGTTTCGAAATGAAAGTAAAGCACACACACACACCCCTCTCCCCTCTCTCTACCGCTGTGCTGTAGGGGTCGCGGGGGTACCAAGTACACAAGCCCAATGACAATTCCGAGGGGAAATGACTATCGAGAAACGAGAAACGTCGTCGACGTTGTTGTCTCTTGGCACTTGGCACTTGGACAACCACCAGGTGACACACACATTCACACACACACACACACACACACACACACACACAGTGAAGTGAATTTTCCACAAGCCGGTCGCGTTTTGAAGTCGCTCCTTTTGATCGCTCTGGAATTCGACAAAATAAGTCGAAAAATCAAAAAAAAGCGACTACGAGTGAGTTCGAGCTGTGCTTAATCCCTGTGTACTCACGGTCGGTCGGGGCACCTGCTGCTGGACGCCGGAGGCAGTCGTATCACCAGGAGACGCATTGGCAGAGTTGACGGCTGCGAGGGAAATTGTTGTTGTTTGCAGTACAATTGACCACAACTACTGGAGCTGCATATTAACATACGCAAAAAGATCCGCTGAAAGAGTGCAGCTGCAGTGGCGCAGTGCACTAAGGCGCGATCTACTCTGCGATCCACGGTTCGAGTCCACCAAGTTCGGAAAAAGTTCAACACTTAATTTATTAAGTGGCCTGGCCGAATAAGTGTGGGTCGGCGATGCAGCGCACACCACCACCACCACCACCTGCAGTTAACAGGCCTAAGTTCCCGTGTGGCAGCAGCATAGCAGAACCTGCATGCCATAACCAAACGGGCGACAACAGGAGCAGGAGCGAGGAACCAGCAAGCTCGTCGGCGGTCGCTGTGTTGCCGGATACCGATATGGCAGCCACACGTATCGTGCCTGTTGCTGGCCCAGCCAGCGAGAAGAGGTCGCTTAAAGACTTGTTGGAGCGCTTGGGCACGGAGCTGGACGGCCTTTCCGAGCAGTTTGCCTCGCAGAGGCACATCAATGAAAAGATGAGGAGCAAGCTGGCAAGAATGCAGAAATTGCATCGAGCCGCAACAGAGCTGTGTAAAGAGGCAAGCGTCACAGTCACCACAGACACAGCCACTGAAGGAGGAGCATTGGATAAAGCGGCCCCAAGAGCAGTCGTGTCAGCGGCATTCGGCATCAAGCCGTCGGCAACGCCCAAGAGACAGAGGGATACCGAGGCGGAGCCGAGGAAAACTCCACCTAAGCGGAACAAAACAGTAACTCAGGCCGAGTGGACTACTGTGGAGTCGAAAAGCATGGGGAGGAAGAGGACCACTACCAAGCCACGCCCTGACGCACTGGTGGTCAGTGCAAAAGGAGAGATGAGCTATAGTGACGTGCTCTCAATGGTTACCAGACGGCAGGATGGGAAACTGCAAAATGTCGCTGATAGCGTGATCACAGCGCGAAGAACTGCCAAGGGAGATCTTCTGTTGGAGCTCGGCGGCTCTGGGCTGGACAGTACTTCCAAACTGAGGGACGCAATCGAGAACGTGCTAGGGGATTGCGCAGAGGTGCGCAGCATAACCCAGCGAACCACAATTGCCATTCGTGACTTGGACGAACTCACGCGTCAGGAGGAAGTGTTGGCAGCAGTGCATGCGCAAGCGGGCGTTCCTATCGACGTGTGCCAGCTGAAGAGCCTGAGAGCGGCATACGCAGGCACGCAGGTAGCAATTCTCCAGGTGCCACCACTATGGGCTCCAAAAATCCTTGAGTTGGGCAAACTCAAGGTTGGGTGGTCACGCTGCAGAATTGTGGAGCAAGAGCAGAGGACGAGGTGCTTCAAATGCCTTGAGATCGGGCACATAGCCAGCAGATGCAAAAATCTCATTGACAGGAGTAACTGCTGTCTAAGATGTGGAGTACCTGGTCACAAAGTGGCATCGTGCACCAACGCAGCGAATTGCTACATTTGCAGCGCAAACGGAAGTAAACAGCTAAACCACCAGGCTGGTAGTCGCAATTGCCCATTGGCAGCAAAGAGCGCAACGAAAGCACACTCATGCAAGTAGTCCAGCTCAATCTAAATCACTGTGCAGCTGCGCATGACCTCCTGCAGCAAGCAGTACGAGATGATAGCGCTGACGTAGCTATCCTAAGTGAACCGTACAGAGCGGTAACAGGCGCAGTCTGGGCAGCGGATACTACGGGTAAAGCAGCAATCTGGGTGTGCGGCAAATCACCGTTGCAGTTCGGACACGAGCATGCTGCACGTGGATTTGTGCGAGCAAATATTGGCGGTACATGGGTCTACAGCGTGTATCTGGCCCCCAGTCTGTCTCTGGAGGAGTACGGGCGCATTCTGGATGAACTCGCAGCAGATGCTATAGGCCGCTCCCCATTAATTGTCGGCGGCGACTTCAATGCATGGGCAATGGAATGGGGCAGTCCCTGCACAAATGCGAGAGGCTCGATTGTGACGGAAACGTTCCAAATGCTGGATCTAATCCTCTTGAACGAGGGCACGCAGCAGACTTTTTGTAGAGCTGGCGTGGGGTCCATAGTCGACCTGACTTATGTGTGCAGCGCGCTGTCGCCTTCGGCACGCTGGCGCTTGAGCGACGCCTACACAGCTAGCGACCACCGTGCTATTCTGTGCGAAGTTGGCGGGCGGCGCCCCAGCAATACAGGTGACCCATCAAGATGGGTTAACTTCAACGCGGATAAGATGGATGTGCTGCGCTTCAGCGCTCGCATCCAGTGTATGGAAGCGGTAGGAAGCGCCGAGCAGATGGCTACGATAGCATTGCATGCGTTAGCGCAAGCATGCAAAGACACGATGCCCCCCAGAAGATCTTCCACCCACCACCATCTGCCAGTGTACTGGTGGAATGAGGATATCGCCACCGCCAGGCGGGAATGCAACCGCGTGAGAAGATGCTACCAGCGATCGCGAGGCAGACCGTCCTACACATCGTGGCAGCGCGAATACAAAGAGAGGCGGAAAGCTCTGAAACATGCCATCAAGGCGAGCAAACGCAAATGCTTCATCGAGCTTTGTGAGACTTTGGAGAGCGACCCATGGGGGAAGGCGTATCAACTGGTCACTAAAAAGATCTCGGCACACAAAGCGTCTATGCCACCGGATGATGTGATGCACTGCATTGTCCGTGAGCTGTTTCCGACTACAGCTGGTGAGACGGTGCGAAATCTTGATGTCGCCACATCCAATAACAGCGCGGCAATTGAGTGGGTTACCAGTGCCGAGATAAGTACTATCGCTGGAAGCATGAAGCTGGGAAAGGCGCCTGGGCCGGATGGCATTCCACTGAGAGCTCTTCGGCTCGCCTGTGCTCTGAGGCCGGAAATCTTCGTTGATATGTTCAACAGGTGTCTACAGGAGGCTGTCTTTCCAAATATCTGGAAATCGCAGAGACTTGTTCTGCTCCCTAAACCAGGCAAGAATCCGGGCGAACCTGCTGCATATCGGCCAATCTGCCTCATCGACAATGCGGGAAAAATGTTGGAAAAAGTCATATGCACCCGGCTGGAGCGCGCTATTGCCGCAGGAGGTGACCTATCGCCAAATCAATTTGGCTTTCGCAAGGCCAGATCGACAGTCGACGCAGCGACTAGAGTTGTGGAGATCGCCTCACACGCCATAGCGGGCAGCAGATGGAAGGGAGGAGCCAAGGAGTATTGCTTGATGGTCACGCTGGACATCAAGAATGCCTTTAACTCGGCTCGTTGGGACTGCATTCTCAAGGCTCTGGCAGCGTTCCAAGTGCCGAGATATCTTCTGGAAATCGTGCGTAGCTACCTTTCCTGCAGGCGGCTACTGTACGAGACAAGCGCCGGCACAGAGGAGTACGTCGTGACGGCAGGTGTCCCACAAGGTTCGGTCTTGGGCCCTCTTCTGTGGAATGCCATGTATGATGGCATCCTGAGACTAACCCTCCCACCGGGCACGCACATGGTTGGCTTCGCAGACGACATCGCCGTCCTTGTCGTGAGGAAGGAGCTGATGCAGGCCGAGAGTGTGTGCAACCAAGCAATTGCGATCATCCAGCAGTGGCTTGTCTCAGTTGGGCTGGCACTTGCGCCGCATAAAACCGAAGCCGTGCTGATAAGCAGCAGAAAACGTGTAGAAGTTGCGAAAATTTCGGTTGGCTGCACAACTATTACGTCCAAAAGAGCGATCAAGTATCTGGGAGTATGGATCGATACAAGGCTCAGCTTTCGAGAGCACCTGGAAGCGACGAGCAATAAAGCTGCAGGCACGAACCGGCTACTTTCAAGGCTCATGGCGAATACTGGAGGCCCAAAACAATTGCGACGATCGCTGATCGCGGGTGCCATGCGATCCATCGCACTGTTCGCGGCACCAGTATGGGTTCGAGCACTGGACACCAGGAGTTACTGCCAAGGGCTGGAGGCAGCGTTCAGGAAGAGTGCCATCCGCATCATTAGTGGATTCCGCACAATCTCTGATGACGCAGCGTTCGTCATCGCTGGTGTACCTCCGTTTGTGGAAATGGCCAGAGAGCGAGCTGCTACCTATCGGCAGCTGCGATCCCGGTACCACAGCAACGCCGAAACACGAATCGTTCGGACGGCAGGACGGCAAGAATGCCTAGAGAGGTGGCAGCGACGCTGGGATATGTCTCCAAAAGGCCGCTGGACGCATCGGCTTATCCCGAACATCGGGGAATGGACCGGCAGGAAGCACGGCCAAGTCAACTTCCACTTGACCCAGGTGCTAAGTGGCCATGGATGCTTCAGAAGCTATCTGCACCGCTTTGGTCATGAAGCTTCTGGCAACTGCTCTGAGTGTGGAACACTGGAGGATGCTGAGCATACTATGTTCGCCTGCAAGCTATATGAATCACTACGCAACGACTTGGAAAGGGCACTTGGCGTATCGATTGCGGTGGGAAACTTGGTCCCGCTTATGCTGCAATCAGTGGACAACTGGGTTGTGATATGTGAGTTTGTGTCAACTGTGATGCAGACCCAAAGAAGCAAGGAGAGAACCAGGAGAGAATCGATGGAATAGGTGGCGCTATGTCTCTTGTGAAGCATTGCTTCACGGCCGTACCACAGGAGATCGCACTGCCCTATACCCATCATAATTTATTTATATCATATCTGTTAGCATATTAACACTAGTAATAGTAGAGCAAAGTCGAAATAAAAAAAAAAAAAAAAAAAAAAAAAAAAAAAAAAAAAAAAAACACACACACACACACACACACACACACACACACACACACACACACACACACACACACACACACTCTAGCCTCTGCTCACACAGGTGTGCGTTGGCCTCAGCCCTTAACCCGCTGCTGGCCAAGAATGCAACCTAAGGGATGACAATGACCAAAGATTATGCATGCAAACACATCCATTCATCGCTGCAAAGAGGGAGTGAGGGAAAGGAGGGAGGGATGTCAGGAGGGGGACGTCAGTGCACAAGGGTCGAGCTCTTGGCTCGCGGTTAGCTTCGGTTCCGTTGGACTGATTTCCATTCCGAAAAAGTCATATAGCACCTTACCAAACACACAAAACATAAAACACAACTCACAGGTGTTGCCTCTCAAGGCAGCCCACTCTCCTCTCCCTTCCCCTCTCCTCTTCACCCTCTCTCTCTTCTTAGGGGTGACTCTTGATGATGAATATGGTTTATGCTCTGCTTCTGTCTGCATAATTGCGGGTCAAAAGTTAATTTTCAGCGTGTGCAATATGCTCGAAAATGAGAAGCAGAAAAGCGAGAAAGCGACAGCAAAGGGACAACAAAGAAAGATTCCCACGTAAGGAAAAAGCGTGGGATATGGGAACTCTAAAGAGGGAGGATCTAGGAGGCTCTGGGAGGGTCAAAGAGGTTCTCTAGGAGACAACTTTGCTGCCCCTAAGCAGGCGTCAGCTGGCCCACTGATAAGCATAATAGCCTGAGAAAGTTTTCAAAAGACAACTCAAAATAGTTTCGACTTTAAATTTATGCAGTTGAAAGAATTTGAACTAAAAGTAATGAAATTTATACTGAAATTATTAAATTTAAAAATATAAATTTATGCAACTAAAAGAATTTGAACTAAAAGTAACGAACTTTATACTGAAATTATTAAATTTGAAATATAACTCAAAATTGCTTATAACTAAAAGAATTTGAACTAAACGTAATAACATTTTTATTCAAATAAGTAAATTTCAAATACAACTAATCAAATTTTCAGAAAAAGGAAGAACGTTGCCAAAAACTTAATAAAAATGTAATCTGAACTTAATTCTCTGATTATATTATAATTGAACTAAAAGCATTGAAATTTATTTCTAAATTGAAATTAGTGAATTAAAAAAATTAGATTCATCAGGTAGACAAAAAAAGTTAAACAAGAACTTTTAGGTAACTGTGCAACTATCTTGTTATCATTTCGTTATAATTTTAATAAAACAAAAAAAAAAAAAAGAAAGAAAGAACTTTTGGCTTATCTTATTGCAATAAGGAATTGTATTCGTTATTTCAATAAAAAAAATAATAATGAGAGAAGAGGAAAGGACTCAAAAAGCTTCTACTTTAAACTGTGTTAACTGATATAATTTGAAAAGCCAGAGAATCGAAAATAATGACTTTTTAATTTAATAAAATTAAAAAAGTAAATAAGTACTATTATTTCTATTGCAATAAAAATTAATTTAAACGAAGATATTTATCCGCATGCTTTGCCTTTCATTTTAAATTTATATTAATTACCTACAACAAAAGTCAATAAAAACATTCATTCATTTTGATGCAGATATTTTAACTGATCATGATCAGCGATAGTTTTTTTTTTGTTACAAAAATAAAATCGAAATAGCTTTCAAACTATATGAACATATTATTATTGTAATAATATTACTAATATTTTATTTTTGTTCAATCTGCAACTTTGAACAACTGTTTAAATAGAAGATATATTTATTTATTGAACTCTAGCCATAACCTTTTCATTAAATGAGTAACTGCAAATATTTCAAATTCTTGTCTTACTTTCCATTTAGTTATTTATTTACGTGTTTAATTATTATACAAAATAATATAATAACTAAAAGAAGGGAATGCTAGCTACTAAGGCCATCAACTCTCTTTCTTTCCAAGTACTTCATTTTCTATTGCCCTAGTCTCGTAAAACTAATTGTAAATAGGAATCAATTCGAGGATTTTTCAAGGCGGTAAATGTTAACTAACTGAAATTAACTGCTTCAATTATCTCGAAGTTAATTTGAATAATCCGAAGACTATTTTCCTATACGCTAATTGCAACTAAAATGCAATTTAAACTATTTGAAACTCTTTTCATTTATATGCTGCAATAAAGAAGCATTGCTGAAATTTCTTGCATTTTTTCCAAGCGATACATCAAGTTTGAAATCACACTTGCCACCTTATCAAGGTTGTCCCAGAGGAGAAAACAACAACAACAACATCTGCAACTCAATTCTCAATCCTTTCACGCCTTTCACCAATCGCTGATGTTGCAGCTGTCGATGTTGCAACTTGTAGATTGATTTACTGAAATTCAATGGACATTTCGGAGTTTTGCAATCAGGATTGTAGATGGTAGCTCAAGTATGTCTCTCTCTCTCACTCTCTCTCTCTCTCTCTCTCTCTCTCTCTCTCGCTCTGACTATTATTTGCTGACCCTGAAAATTCGACAAACGGAAGCCGAAAACTGTTGACAAATGATTGATTGAATTATTTACACCTTACAACTGCTGCTGCTGCTGGTTAAAATCAAAGTTAGATCCGCCTGCTAATCGATTTGGCAGCAGCTCGTAAAAAAAAGGGTTCGGCTTCGGCTTTATCTATCATAAAAAAAAACTAGAAACACACTCCTAATGATGCCCAAATTGACACCACGATGATCATTTAGCCAGAAGACGCAACGCGAACGCGACTTGGCAAAGTTTCAATTTCAGCTTCAGTTTCGGTTTTCGTTTTTTACGATTCGTTTTTTATTTTTTTCGTAGTTTGTTAGTTTGGTAACTCTGGGCATAACATGCCAGCTCATTAATCATCTATCAGCTTTGTTGGCGACAATGTGTCACTGTATGTGTGTGTGTGTTTATGTGTGTATCTTTTCGTATTTTGGGTTTGGCGGGGTTTTTTTTTTTGTTGGTAACTCTTTTAGCTCTTGGCGTGTGCTCCCTCGAATTCGAATTGAATCAAACACACTCGAATCGTCGTCGTCGTCGTCTGAATTCAATTGTTTTGCTGGCTTTGATTGGTCCATTGAAGTCACACCGCAGCGCACTAAGCTGAAAGCCATCTCAAAAGTGCTTTCTGGCTTTAGCCTTACGACTCTTTTGTTTCTTCTGAGCTCTGATCTATGCTCTGCTCTTTGCTGTGCTGTGATCAATGCTGTGGTGGCTGTGTGCTATGCTCTGTTTTGTCATTTCTGTTCCAAATGGCCACATAAACTAAGCCTTCAAGTTGAACAAGTCATAAAAGTTTTGCTACTGTCGCTGATCAAATTGAGTTTTTGTGTTACTTAATAATTAGAAAATAAACTCATCATATTATTAGAATATTATTGTCTGGCAATCTGGTATATTTTGTACTCTATAGTATATTGTAGTACTAAATCGATATACCACAAAAATATTCTTTAATAAATATTAGTATATATTGGTATAAATACGGAATGTTACCGCACTGTTTCGCTGTTACTCAAAATACAGAAAATAGCTTTCGGTATATTTGTAGTATTTTTTTTGGTATATTGATTTGGTATAATTTATACCGCATTGATTTGCATTTACTCAAAATACCACAAAAACAGTTTTCGGTATATTTGTAGTATTTTTAGTATATTGATTTAGTATTATTTAAGAATAATAATGCACTGTTTCGCTTTTACTTAAAATACAAAAATACTTGTAATATATTTGTAGTATTTTTTGGTATATTGATTTTGTATGATTTTAGAATAATACCGCACTATTTCGTTTTTTATCAAAATACAAAATAACTTTTGGTATATTTGTAGTACTTTTTTGGTATATTGATTTGGTATAATTTAAGAATAATACCACACTGTCTCGATTTTACTCAAAATACAAAAATAGCTTTCGGTATATTTGTAGTATTTTTGGTATAGTTTAAGAATAATACCGCACTGTTTTGCGTTTAGTCAAAATACAAAAAATAGCCTTCCTTATATTTGTAGTACTTTTTTGTTGGTATATTGATTTGGTACAATTTAAGAATAATACCGCACTCAAATTAGGAAGCGGGTATCTTAAAGTCCAGCACACTCGACTGCAACTTTCTCACTTGTTTTTGAAATTATTCTAATTGTATAAATATAAATTTTCTATGGTTTTACTATTTCTCAACATCATTATTAGTCGCCTTTATAATTTTTTTTAATTACTTTTTAACCAAGAAAATTAATTTGTCTATATTTTAAATAATGATGAAGTACAATTTGTTCTTGTAGCTCAACTATTTTTAATTTAAGAATTTCTTGAAAAATATTTAATATTTGATGGTCAGTTTGTAAATATGAGAATAATACTGTCATAATACCATAAATTGAATTTTGTTGCAATTTTTAAAAATTTGCAAGAAAAAGCTGCTTTTTTAAAGCGTTGTGATCCCAATTGTTTGCTTTCTTAATAATTTTTCAATTATTTATATTAAAGTATCGTTAACTATGACTTTTTTAAAATGTATTCAATGTCCCATCTTTGAACTGCTAAATATTATATTAATTGTAATATGCAAAGTGACTTTCAATTTTAACAAAATATATGCTAGGCACCTTCATTGAAATCTTATAAAATTATATCATTGTTTTCAATACAATTTTATGATATATTTATTATGATTTTTCCTAATTATTGTATTGGACTTAAATATAATTTTTGCCGTTGAACTCATGCTTTAATATCATAAATGCATAAAATAGTTATCTTTCTATTTTAGTTTCGAAATTTTCAATTCAAATTTTGAATATTTGGTTATATATTTTGTTTGTTTTTGCCAGCAAATTTACTTTCTTAAATCCTCAAAATAAATATTTTTAGTTCCCTTTCAATGTTATATGAAATGTGCCTTTTTTTAGTTATTTTTCTTATCCGTTACTTTTCGACTTCTCTGCGAGATAATTTTATTCAGTTGAAGTGGAAATTGTAACGGTCAGAACTCATGCTTAACAATTTACCAAGTCGTTTGTTACCAATTCAACCACACACACACACACATACATAGCACACTTGGCCCCTTTAGTTACCCTCTTAACAGGGCCAGGACCCTGAAGGTTGAAGGTCCTGTGTCTTACCGAACATCGACGCATTCGTGTGTGACCAACAGGCCGTGACTTGGCTGAGTGAAAACTTGGCCAGAAATACGTTACGAACGAAAGAACGAAACGCTGAAAGTCAACTCTCAAGAGTTGCAGAGTTGTGGGAAATTGCGCCAGATGCGATATTGAAAATAAAAACTATGCTGTATAAATATGGTTTTAATTGAGAAGTTGTAACGTTTGAGTGAAGGATCAATTACGTATTCAAATTTTAAAGCTGGCATAAAAATTATGAAAAGGCTTTCGCTCAAAAATGATTTGACGCGTGATAAAAAGCTGAAAAGCCAAACACAAAAGGCAGAACGAGAAGGGAAAAGAGAAGGGAGAACAGGGAATATATAGAAATAGTTAAATCCTTGGCTGGAAATGGCTAAATGAGACGTGCATAAATCCCACATGTTTATAATCAAACACGATCGCTTGCTTGCTTGCAACATGCGGCAACCCTCTCACAATGGATTAGGCTTAAATGAAGCGTGTGCCATTTTACAGCGAATGAGAGAGAGAGGGGGAGGGGAGAAGGGTAGGCAGCCCGCTTGATGGATCTCTAATGAAATTATCAAACATTTTAATAACAAATGAAAACATGTGCGGTGTTGCCACAGATTGGTGCAAGGCGCATGCGTCACACACACAAATTGCCTGCCACACACACACACAAGGGTGTGAATTAACCCCTAAACAAAAGGCTGCCCCCTACCCCTACCGCTGTCCCTTCTCCTTGCTCTCCCTTATGATCCTGCGATGCTGTTGACACATCCGATGCTGATGCTGATGATGTTGTTGTTGTTGTTGTTGTTGTTGATGATGATGATATCATGTTGCAAGGCTCGTGCCAGCTTCATTGTCACGCGCATCATAACCGTGCCCCTTTCCCACGTGCCACAAATTGCTGCATGCCACAGCTGTCTGCCACCAGCATATATACTTTATATTAATATTTCTGGACTTACCATTATCTCGATCACTGCGATCATCGTTGCTTAATAAGCTATTGTTGTTGTTGTTGTTGCTACTGTTATTGTTGTTGTTGGCTACTGTTGCCACCGCTGCTGCTGCTGCGGCAGCCGCCGCCGCACCTCCCCCCACTCCAGCGCCAGGAAAACTGTCACTGATATCGTAGGGACTTTTGGGACGTGCATCGACCACAATTTCAGCGCCTGCATTCACATCCCGCTTCGTCTCGTACCACAGCTATTAAAAAATGACATTTTTAATTATAAAAGTAAAAAAAAAACTGAAATTATATTAATGTTGCTGCACTCACATAGCCGGCAATGATAAAGTTCCTTAAATTAGCCTCTTCGATTTCATCGATTTGCACGGCGCGTATTTTTTTCAGCCATGTGGCCACATCCGCTGAGGGCTCGAGCCAGCCATGAAACAGCGGTCCAGCAATTACCTAAAACGAATTAAATGAAACATTTGTTAATTCATAAATTCCATTTTTTGAATTAAAGTTCAATTGAGAGCTGTTTTATGCGACTACTGGCGCCATCTGTCGACAAGCTGTCCCGCATAACTGTGCTAACTGTGCTAAGTGGCGTGCCTTAGCTGAGACACAAACCTCTTAGCAGCGACAACTGCGCACAACAGCGCTGATATTTGTAAAAGTGGAGTAAAAGTTGTCAACTACATTTGTCGAAAGGTAGTAGAATTATAAAAAGGTAGTAATTAATATTATTATTATTATTTATTAGTATTGCCAAAGACAACAAAGTGTTAATACATGAAAGGAAATTTTATTAAGGAATTTGTTGAGCTCAATAACTGGAACACATTTTTTTCCACTACTTATTCACTCAATAGTAATTCACAAAGAAAATATTTCATTCAAAGAAAATACTCTTTCTATCCCTTTTTCACTTAGCGTGCGTCTGCCCTAGTCAAGGTAAAATACAAAGCAATATGAATGGCGAGCAGCCGCCTACAGATTTTGTATGCAAAATAAAAGCAGCGCCGTTACAACAACAACAGCAACAACAACAACAACATGGCGGGCGCAACTAAATACGCATAATTTGCACAAATCGCCGACTGCGGTTTGGCAACCCAACAACAACAACAGCAACAACAGCGAAATGAGCAATACGCCTTAGACGCTGTGACGCCAACGGAAGCAGCGGCAGCCACCTCAATAATTACAACTACAACAAGAGCAACAACTCGAAACTGGGCAAAGCAATAACGAAAACAGCAACAACAACAGCTGAATGACTTTGCGTATGCCGTTGCGGCGTCGCAGTCGCAGTCGACGTCGCCGTCGTCAGCCTCTTGTCTGTCAAGTCATATGGAAAAACGGCGTTTTACAGTTGTTTTTTTTTTTTGTTGTGTGCTTCTTCTATTTTTTCAGTTTCATTAAGTGGCGTGCGTCTGCACATATGCATGTATGTGTGTTTGAGTGGGAGAGTCTACAGAGTCTGGGCAGAGGGGGAGGCAGAGGCTGCGGGATGAGAGCATATGTTTGTGCACGCTCCAAAAATTAAGTTAACAACGCTTCGAGTGCTCGGCGCCGTGGCGTATGCAAAGAATTATATGAGAGCACACACACACACATACACACACACAATCGCATGCAAATATGCAAGTATATTTTATAAAATTAAACTCAAGTTGCGGTTTACACATGACTGCAAACTGCATGTTTGCAAATGTGTGTAAGTTTGTGTGTGTGAGTGGTCAAGTGTGTGTATGTGGAGCGACTGATGATTCAAGTGGAAGCGAAGAGAAAGCCGCAAGCAATTATACGAGTAGTAGTAGTACACTTGTATAAGAGTGAACGCAAATTAATTGTTGTATAAGATGGAGGATCGTTATACTGATGCCTTCAAAAGGGTTGATCATAAAGGAAAATTTATGATTTCTTTACTTTTTAAAAATAGAAAATTTGTTAAAATATTTTTTTTTTTTAAAAATACCGTATATATAATATTTGACACTTTTAATATAAATAGAAATGTTTTTAATCGAAATTCTACCTACAAAAAAACATTTATTTTTAATATTGATATTTAATTTTCATCTAAAAACTGCAATACTAATAATATTTTGATGCAAATATTAAAGATTTGTTGCTAGAACACTAAACTAAAAATCTTTCTTCTTTTGCTCAATCAATTGCACAACTTTAAATCACCTCAAAACTGCAAATAATCCTTCCCGAAAAAAAAACAACTCAATAAATGACTGTCATGTTTTATGACAGAACTACAAACATGACGTACAAATCTGCAGAGGAACCGGAGAAGCGAGGAGATTAGCTGAGACTGAGACTGAGATGACAGGATAACGGAAATATCTGTGCAATATGAGGCAGCCACTAAAGATAAGATCATAAGGATATCCAATAGATATATAACAAGACTACTTACTGGCGGGGGGAATAATAAAAACATATGCATGGAGAGAGAGAGTGTGTGAAGCTAATCTTTGAATTGTAAGGAACACACATGTGACAAGACAAACATGTCCAAGTTGTCCTCGCCATTCATATGTTTTTATTATTGTTATTAAAAAAAAAAAGATGAAAAAAGAGGCCACAGCAGCAGCAGGAGCAAAAACATGACACAGTCAATGGGCAAGAAAAATATTTACGCGCCAGAGATAATCTCGAAAAGTGTTGGGTTCACACCTAGAGAACGGGCTTCAAATTGCGGCAGACACAGATACAGATGCAGACACGAGATACAGATACAGATACAGCGAGAGTTGAAGATACAGATACAGAGCTATAGGGCCAATGTATCTGTCAAAACGGAAATTAGAATGGGAAAAGTGCGCTTGATTTGAGGATCATCCAGAGCAGCAAAAAAAAAAATAAAGAAATAAGAAATAAGGAAGGGATCAGCCAAGGACTGAGGACTGACACATTGGCAAAAATTCAGTTGGCTCGAGTGGCAAATCAAATAGCAACAGCAACAACAACAACAATATTGTTGCAATACCTGAATGCCACAACAGATAGAAGAAGGGACAACGATCTCCAGGACTAGGTAGAATCAGCTATCCTGTGACAATTGTCAACAGGACTAGGCGCGATAATTTGATTGGATTGTCTGTCAGCCTGTCTGTCTCTGTCCTCTCTTTTTGGGCCTTCTGCCTGGTAGAAAAGTGTCAGTTGACTGACTGACTGACAATCAATCGAAGGGTTTCCCCTAAACTAATTGGAATCATCTCGCTGCGAACGGAGCCGATATTTTGGGCCTCAACTTAAGCCTCATTTAGGGTGCACTTTGTGGATGTGACCAGGAAATTAGCTCTGGCCAAGGATTAGGCACATTTGACTGACAATTGTGCGTAGCGAGCCGCAAATATCCCCGTGCTAATCAAATCCATTTCCAATCGTTTGATTTTCCTACCCATTCTCCTACCGAAAAACCTCCCGGAAAAATTGCATTTCATTTTCATTGCAAAAACGCAATTTTCGTGCAATTTTCGCGCGCAGCTTTGATAGGATTAAATTTCCCAAAATCGAAATGAAATCAGAGACGAGAATAAGCAGGCAAAAATATATAAAAATGTGGACATATGGGAAAGGATAATGTCGCGGCTAGCATAATTGAATTGGCAATTATCGAGGTATCAGTGAGAACTCTTAAATTGAGTAACGAAGTGTGATACAATTTTACCACTAGAGTAAAGCAAACAATATACAATTTAATATTTAATCAAAGGTAGTTACTAGCACTTATGCAATTAAAGATCTGTCTAAAAAAAGCCAATAATATAAATTATATTTTACAAATTACAAAAATAATCAATGCCGAATAAAATTGCATTTCAATACTATCAATTCAAATATAAACAATAAATTTTTCAACTCCTTTGCTTTGAAACAGAAATTGCTTTTGAATTATCTGGCGTCTAGATTCTAGTCTATTGAAAACCAAATGCATTGCACAAGCATGATATAGATAGTATTATCAATTGTTTTGCACATATTTTTTAGAAGATAAGCTACAGGATTCTTAGAATTAGACATAGGCTGATTAACACTCTGCAAAAGATTCATTGACAGTTGTGGACATTTATAAAGCATGTGGCATTAAGGCATCGAAATAGATTGCTTCATAAATTCACATTTGAAGCTGTTCTTGGAAAAGATGGTATTCAAGTATTAAAGATACAAATTTTTTAAAAGCCATTAAAGATAAACTTTTCAACAAATTAAGACATGCTAAAAGACTTTGAAATTAATAGAAACTTTCTATCAATGAGTACACATTTGCAAATGTTCTTCAACTGGGTATAAACATGAAAGATATAATTTATCTTTCATGTTTATACCCAGTTGAATTGTAGCTAAATCTAGTTCATGGAATTATAATTTAATTCCATGAACTAGATTTAGCTACAATTTGGAAGTTGATTTCAACTTGCTCTAACTTAGAGAAATACTTCACTTAATAAATACGCATTTGAATATGTGCTTAAATGAATGCGTAAATATGTGAAATATAAAAAAATTGTAAGGATAAGACTTTTCAATTACTAAGCCAATATTTAGAAATGTCTTTTGACAAAGCAAATCAGTGTGAGATACATTATATTTCTATCAATATTCTTTAGTAATAACTGATAAATGAAAGTGGAAGTATAACCTGAATTTATATAAAAGATAAAGGATACTAATTCAATTGTTAATGCAGTATTTGAATATACTATCTGGCAAAGCAAATCCATAAAGATACAATATCTCACAGAATGTGAGAATGTTATAATTGAGAAATGCACATGGAATTCAGCACAGTAAAAGATACAGGAACTGCTAATGCAATATTTAAATATACATTTTGGCAAAGCAAACCCATTAAAGATGCAGTATCTTAGTATCAGTATCTTCAAGAATGTAAGAATAAGTGATAATTGAATATGGAGTTATAAACTCAATAAATATAAAAGATGCTAGATACTAATTCAATTGCATATGCAATACTTAAATACACCTTTTGGTAAAGTTAAGATACATTATCTAAGTATCAATATAAGTGTGTAAAATTATGCACTCAATTAAAGCAAACCTACAGAATTCAAATTCCATTGCAATATTTAAGGATACGCTTCAGCAAATCAAATCACTCAACTAATAATGTAAGTTCTATAGAATTTCAATTCCATTGCAATATTTTCAGATACCTCTCAGCAAATCAAACTTATTAAAGATACAGTATCTTAGTAAGTCTTAAAATGTAAGAATGTTTTAAGTGATAATTGAAGATGCTAGATACTTATTCAATAGCGTATACAATACTTGAATACACCTTTTGGCAAAGTTAAGATACAATATCTAAGTATCAATATAAGTGTGTGAAATTACGCACTCAATTAAAGCAAATCTACAGGTGTCAAATTCAATTGCAATATTTAAAGATACGCTTCAGCAAATTAAATCACTCAACTAATAATGTGAGTTCTGTAGAATTCTATAGTAATATTTCAATTCAATTGCAATATTTTCAGATACCTCTCAGCGAATCAAACCCATTAAAGATACAGTATCTTAGTATCTTACTATAAAGTGGAACCTATTGAATTACAATTCAATTGCAATATTTGCAGATAACCTCCAAAAGATACAGTATCTAAAAGCAGATAATTAAGTATAAACTTTGAACTCACCTCCCAGGCCAAATGTCGTTCGCTGGGCTGCTGGCAGAGATGCATGGGAAAGGGTCCGTAGCGGGTGCCGCGGGGCAGATAAGTCTTGGCAAAGACGCCATTATCACGAATATCGAGATTGGAGACGGGTTCGCGAAGTCGCGCCATATCGATCAGCAGACGCTCCGCGTGCTCATCGCTCAGCAGATGCTCGAGTCCCGCTCTTGAGGCTGAAAGCGAGGCAGCAGCGGAGGCGGCGACGGCAGCAGCGGCTGACGAATTGGGACGCAAGTGACGCTGCTGTTGTTGCTGCTGTTGCTGTTGCTGGCGTTGCATGTTGCTGCTGCTGGTGGACGATGTGGGCGAGGGAGGCGATATCGTCGGTGGCAGGTGGCGAGCAACAAATGAATCCGAATCGGGGCGACCCGATGAACTTGGACTGCCAAGTGTGGCAGCTAAATGCGCCGGCGGCAATCCCGAGAATCCTGTTGAGCCGTGATGCGTCGTTGCACTCAGATCCAAATGATGATGATGGTGATGATGATGCCGCACCACGCTCGGATCGTAGTCGCCGTTGTCACCGTTGGAGCCTACAAAGAAAAGAATTTTAATTTTCGATTAGTAGTTTTCGATTTCGACTTTGAACTTAATCCTAATCGCAAACAAAAAGTTGTCAGCGCCGTGCCACAAAAATAGAAAGTGCTTCCCGTTAACAGTTCACAGCTGTCAGCTATCTCATGACAACAACAACAACAACAGTATAAACCTGTGTATATATATAGATATAGTATAGTGCTTTGATATCTGTGTTGTCATCACAATGTTTAATTTGCTGTTTCAGTCTCTATCTCTGCGATTTTGCACTTGAAATTGTCATTCACACACAACACACTCATTCAACACTCGTCACACTGCTATCAAAACGATCATCTATCTCTTCAATGGGAGTGTCCACTGTACTCAGGTATGCGTGTGTGCTATAAAGCTCACCTGTAGATCGCATTACCTGCGCAGCCTGTGCAAACAATGTCTTGTTGTATTGAATTGATTTCAAATTCAAATTCCTTGTCTCTTTCTCTTTCTCTTATTGTAACTATTCGAAATATTTGATTGTTTATTCACTCGCTATATACAAATGTATTTATATACTCGTATACATATCGCGTTTGTTTTCTATTTATTTTGAAAGATGTGACTTGCTCAGCTGTTGCTTATCAAATAAATAGACACGCCAAATGGATTCCCCCGAAGCCAGACTAGACATTCATTCCAACCTGACATTTAACACCACGATAGATATATCAGATATACCAGATCAGCTTCCCATATATTATATTTCGAAATTCGAATTTTCAAATTTAATTAATTTTATCTATACTTGACTATTTAATTGAATAAAATAATAAAATCATATTCGTCTCATAGAAAACGTGAAATAAAATAAAATATTGTCCCACTTTTTTAATTTATGTGATATGGTAATATATCTATTATAATTTATTTTAAATTCGTATTTTTAAATTTAATAATTTCGACCTTTTTTGAATTTGAAAGTAAAAGAGATCAATGAAATCATTTTCACATAGGAGAAAATGCAAAATAAAATAAAATCAAATTTCCTGTGCCCTTTTTGAACCTCTATTTGAACAAATTGTAATATTTTTTATTATTTACTATAAGAATTTAAATTTTTAATTATTAAATGTTAAGACGAAATTATAAGACTTAAAACTTAATATGATTCTTTTTTTTAATATAAATTCAACTAATTAAAGAACACTGATTTTGTTCCAAAACTTTCGTTTGTATTACAGAAAATAAATGAATTGCTCTCCAATTGTGTGTTGAAATTAAAAATTTCTTAAAAATTTAACCCTTTCCTAATATTTTTATTATCTTTTAAATATTTATTAGAATATTATAAAAGAAAAACTATACAAAATATAATGTAATATTTTTTTAATCTTGTAATAAGATTTGTAGTCTTAACACTGTTAGATGTTTTTCTGTTATTAATAGAAACTTGGTCTAATATCAAATTTGCTTGAAAACAAGATGAGATTTAAGATTTTCATTCTTGAAGTACTTTTTAGACCTTTTTAGAACTTTTTTTTTCAGTTATTTTGTATTTTCTTGTAATTATTTACTACAATATCATAATCATATATATCTTTACATTTGTGTTGCTTTGTAATTAGTTAAAATGAAATCATGTTAAATTCAAGTTGTATACTCGTATTCATATTTCTTTGTTCTTACTTATTAGGAAATTATAAATTTAAAATACGAATAACATTTTTGAATTTTTCATTTAAACTTTTAACCATTTAATTCCCTATAAAATTGCCCAACAATACGCAACTGTTGCCCCTCAATTTACCCTTCTAAAGACCCGACACTTCGATGACTAGACCCTAAATTCAAGTGAAGGAGATAAACAAGAAAACACTTGTCCCGAATACTAAAGAGATACAAAACCGAAAAAAAGTTGCAACAAATTACGCGTCGATTATTTATTTATATTTGTCTATTCTTGTTGTTGTTGTTGTTGTGATTGCGATTGTTGTCTAAGGCTTGTACCTACCGCCTTCTTTAAACACTTGAAACTAAATCGTAATTTGAGCTGTTAGACAAAATATGACAACTTACAAACTACACACATATATACACATATATATATATATATATATATATATAGTTCTAGTCTCTGGCAGAAGTATTTGCCGATAAGCGGCGCAAACGAAAACGAAAACGAAACCGAGTAAACGGAAAAATAGACGAAAAACCCGAAAAAGATATCGAGCAGTCAACACTCAACACTCATGAGTGTGAGCATGAGTGTGTGTGTGAGTGTGTGACTACTCAGCAACAGTTAATAGTTAAATAGGCAGTAACAAAAATCCTAATGATGTTCGTGATAAGTATCTGGCCATAGAAATGCGCCGCACTCAACACAAACAATGGAAGGTGGTCGAGTAACCAAATAGCCAAATAACCAAATAGCCAAGTAACCAAACACAAATCCTCAACAACCTGACAACTTTCGCACTTCCTTGGCACACGCTATTTGCCCATCGAACTGTATCTTTATAAAGAACTATAGTTCCTGGCTCAACTTGTGATCCTCCGACGGCGTCTTTCGCAACCATTCGAGAATTTATTTTCCTTTTTATTTGAAGTTTTCTCAAGAGCCGCCCTCAACAATTTCAATTAAGTTGCTTCCACACTTTTGAATACTTCATGACTATTCACTTTTAGTTTTATTTATGCACTCATTTAATCACACACATGTTTCTTTCTTTGTGCTTCTATTCTATTAATTAGCTTAGTTAATTATATTTGAGGAATTTGTTGGGAAGCTGCGCTTTGCTATGATAAGTTTTTTTTTTTTTACTGACTTGTGACTCATTTTGGCATTAAAGGTGTTTGTAGAAATGGCAAATCAAAAGTTTTCAAAGGCAACTTTTGGTGATAACAACTTTGCGTGTGATAAATCTAAAAGGATTGAAGGCAAAATCAAATAGTTCCAAGAATTAGATAATGCCTTCGAATGAAGTGAATTGCTGTCTAACTATTACGTTTAATCATTGCTTATAAATTCTATAAAAATCAATTTTGAAGTCAATGAAAAGCTACTAAAGAAACTTCTAATACTGTTATAATAATAATACTAATAAAATGAATTGCTGTAACACATTTACTTTTAGTTGTTGGCAACTAAATAAAGTCATGTTGATGTCTTGTTTATAAATTGTATAAAAACATTTTGATAGTCAATATAAAGCTAAAATAAATTGTATCTATTGCAAAATATAAATATTAATTTTAAAGATTTTGTCACATGTTTTACTCCTTGTTATTTTTGCAATTGGTGATATAAATAAACCATTTGTGTTCATTATCAATTCAATTGCTTTTAGTTGTTAAAGTAATGCTGATGTGTTCTTTAAAAATGATTTACAAATCATTTTGAAGCCCACATGAAACAAGAATGAACTGTATCTATTGTAGCTATTCTTTTAAATATTAAATATTGAATATAGAATTGATTTATGACAATTTGATGTATTTTAAATGCTCAAAATGACAATCACAAATATGATTTAATCAAATTTTGTAGTGAACTTTAATTGGCAGCTTTTATTGCAGAGTATGGATAAAGTAATCTTTATCTTTATTAAATAATTTTTATATGGAGACATCACTGAGTTTGTAAGTAATTTTTGCTTTTGTCAATTCAATTCTTCAATGTTTTTTTCACAATCATCACAGCAAGTTTGATTTTAAACACTCTTACACGTCTGCACTCACACACAAGAATCAATTTACTGAAACAGTTGTGTTGCAATCTATGTTAGACAAGTCAAGTCGGTGTCTGCTGCAACTATTTGTGGCAACATCACAACTGGTAACACAAAACTGCAACTGATAACAGCGACAACACACAAACACACACACACAGAGAGATTATCCATTTAGAGAGTAACCAACCTGATATAACATAACGATCGAATATCATTTTGAAGCCGTTCAATTTTTACAAAGTTAACAAACGTCTTCGTTTCACGTTTCTCTTCCAAAGTTATCACAATGCAAAAAGTGTTTCAAGTAAATAAAAATAATAAAAAACAGCAAATCATATGCAACACAAGAGCGAGACAACAACGCGACGCGACATGGCAGAAAGAGAGCGTAAAAGCGATTTGATGAGATCAATGTCTTTTTTTTTTATTTGTGGCACACGTTGCGTATGCGTAATACTTTAGAGCATTTATTCCTTGGTTAGATGATTTTCGAATTCGGTTTTATTTGTGATTTGATTTGGTTTGATTTGGTGTCGTCTCTATCTGCCGGTTGTCTTCACAAGACTGAGTACCGAACGGATACGTGACGCTGACAGCGCTGTTCACAGCGATAGCGCAAAAACCTCGACAGCGACGACGGCAGCGACTGCGATGACGACGCCGACGTCAGCGCAGGCAGCGACAGACGGACGACGACAACACGACGAAAAAAAAAAGAAATGAAACCAAAACTGTGATTCCGATTGCGAGCGAACGAACTGACTGAAGTGAAGTGATGATGATTCTGACTGCAACTGAAATGTGAAATGTGTGTAAGTGGAACTGGCAACTGAGAGGCGTCTCTTTGGTTGGTTGCTGTTGCTGCTGTTGCTTCAGTTGGTGGTGGTGTTGGTCGCAAGGATGCCACACAAAATAATGATGAAGATGATGATGATGATTATGTTGATGTTGATGATGATGATCGAGCTGCTGACAGTGCTTAAGCGCAGCAGGGGATGAAAGTAATGAGAGCGAGAGCGTGCGGCATTGACAGACTCAGTATCTGTAGCTGTAAATGTATCTGTATCTGTATCTGAAGCAGTCGCTGTATCTGACTACCCTGCATTTGTGCAGCGTGCGCTCTCTCGCTGCTCTCTCTCTCGCTGCTCTCGCTCTCTGCTTCGCTCTTTGAATCTGTGTCAGCTCTGTAAGCAGCAACATCATCATCATCAACATGTTCATCATCGTTTTCATCAGCTGCCGAATTGCTTCTGATTCGAATTGCGCCCGAGGCGCAAGTTGAAGTCCTGCTGTTTGTTGTTACCCTTGTTGTCGTTGCTGTTGTTGTCTGCCTGGCCACAAAAGGATAGCAAACACACACACACACACAGAGAGAGATATAAGTGTGTATATACAAGTGTGTACATTATATATTTGCTATTTACCTACACACTGTTTTCCTATCAGAATGCAGCAACAGCAGCTGCGGCAGCGACAGCAACAGCGACAGTTGTGTGTTCTCTATGTATCTCACAGATACACGACATTCGCATCGTGATGAGAAGCAGCAGCAGCCAAGCTATATTTGGCTGAGAGGGAGGAGCCAGCGCAGGATAATAGGGCGTGCACATCTTCGCATTCATTATGCACACACACACACACACACACTTAGCTGTAGATACACAAACTGAGAGATACTCAGATACTCTGCTGTTGGCTGCTGCTCTGCTCGCTCTCTCTCTCTCTCTCTCTCTCTCTGTCTCTTTCTCTCTCTTTCTAGCACACAGCTTGTTTGCGGTTTCGCTGCGACTATTATGGGGCCACAAGCAATACGCCCAGGCCCCCCCCCCCCCCTCCCCCTCTCCCTCTCTCCTTGGCCATCTTCCCCACCTAGTTGCTTGCCCCAAACTCGCGTCACCTTTTGCAGTCAGACAGTGGCAAGTTTCTGGCTTGCGGTTGCCCTTCCTTGTGTGTATGTGGGGTTGGTTTGCCACCTGCCTCTTGCCACTTGCCTCTTGCCACCTGCGTCTCTGTTGCGTCTCCTGCTCTTCCAAAGCGTGCGCAATAAGCGCACATTAGCCTAATGGCTCTGTGTGTGTATGTGTGTGTGTGTGTGTGCGGGTGTGTGTGTGTGTGTATTGGCCACAAAAACTCATGGCAATAATTGAAAGCGACTGCGTTGCTTTTTGCCTTTTTGGCCTGCGGCGCCTTTTCACTTTGCTCGCATTTTCTGTTGCGCTTTTTTTCCCACTTCTGCTTCCCCCAACAAACAAATATTCCTGCTGTGTAAGAGAGAGAAGGAGAATGAAAGAAAGAAAGAGAGAGCGAGCAAGCGAGTTTGTGTGACTGTGGTTAGGCTATGTACAAGGTTGATTTTTGGCTGTTGGCTTTTGTTTGCAACTTAATTTTGTATCTGTCGACAAAGTTTCCGACACAAACACACACATACACACACATACTCATATACAACGCACACACATATACAACACACACACAGCACACACAAACTGTGCGGTTTTCAACGTGCTGCAGCATTAAAGAGGAAAGGAAGTGTTTGCAAACTGATTTGTTGGGCTGGCTTAAACAATTAACAACTCGTTAAGGATTTCTACACGTAATAAATTTAATTAAATAAGGTTGGAAATGTGTAGATTTTATTTTAAAATATTTCTTTGAATATTAGGAATGAGTTTTTAAGTGAATAAATAAAATTCATTTATTTAAAATTTTTAAGGAAATATGAAAAATAAGAAAGGACGCGAGAGTTGAGCAATCTCGATTCAAAACTATACTAAATTAATTTAAAATATACTGAATTAATTTAAAATATACTGAATTAATGCACAGCAAAATACTAAAAAAATATACCAAATGTTGCATTTGGTATATTGCTATAGCACTACATTCAAAATATACCATAGATTGCAAAATAAATAATAATAATAAATAATTCCCGTTACTTATTTTAAATAAAAACTATTCCGTGCGGTATTAATTTTAAAATATACCAAATTAATATAATGCAAAATACTACAAAAGTATATACCAAAGATTATATTTAGTATATTGCTATAGTACTATAGATTGAAAAATAAATAATAAGAAATTTTTTGTGTCTTTCCAAAAAAAAAATAGTTAATTGTTTTATTATTTTTTTGTTAACTAAATATTTAATAAAAAATAGATTGTTTCATATTGATAAATTTTATAAAGATTTGTCAGTAGATTTTAAAAAATTTGGTGGCTATAAAGAATTTGAAGAGATTTCATATTTTTACTACAATATTAATGAAAATATGTTTTTTTCTTAATTCTTATATAACTTTACCGTTTCAGATTTTAAAATTCAATCTCATAATGAATTACACGAAATATTGAAAGTATTGAGCTTTTCTTATTTCATACTAATTATGAAAATATATTATTCTGATTTCATATATAATTTCATTTACTAAAGACTTAAATTTTCTAGTACCAACTATAATTTCTTTTTTATATCATTCTGCAGCTAATTAATAACTGTGTTGACCTCTATATGACATTTCAGTAAAGACTTTTAGTCACATCATCATTAGTTTCCTGAATATTTTTGCTGGCCCCAACTGGACTTCACTATCGCCGGACTTTAATAGCTTCCTGAGCTTTATGAGGGTGCCTAATGGCAGCGCAAAGCAAAAAAAAATAATGTTCTGATTCTGATACTGATTCGGATTCCGATTCTGATTCCCTCAAGTGCTCAGTGACGTGATCCCTTTTCGCATTATTATTAACACGCGCTGATAATTGTTATGGAATTTCTTCTCTGTTTTTTTTTTTTTTTTTTAAATAAAATTTATTTGCACTGAACCCGCATAAAATAATTATTGCAAGAAAAACCAAGCTGATAAAATTATCTCGAGTATTAATTAAATTTGTTTTCTTTTGAAATGCGACAACGCTGAATCTAGAATCCTTTGGCATTCCCAAACAAATTTCATTCGATTAGCAATAAATTTATGAACTTGTTATTTATTTGCATGAGGAATACGCCACTTAAGGACAAGCCCCCTCATAACTTACGCAAAAGTGATAAAATATCAAAAGTGAACATGAAATATGAATGCGACAAAAGGTGTCAAAAGGTATCTGTATCTCTAAGCGACTCGAAAAGGTATCTCTATCTGTATTTGTATCTGTATCTGTATCTCTATCTATTTGCGTTTGTCAAACAGCAGCAGTCAATTAGGCGCACGTCGCAACTTTGGTAATATCATTATCATGAGGGCACAAACACACACATACACACATACACACACATATACACAGACATTAAGGGTTGCAGGGTTGCAAGGGTCATGAACAGACCCTTCTCTGGCGCTTCTGAGGTTCTAATAGCGTTAAATTAAAACAACATAATCAACAACGTTGCGCCCTTGTCACATAATTTAACACGCAGTGACTCTTTTTTCTATATAGATAGATAGATAGAAAGGATTGTTAGTCCTTTATTTGCATTTCGCTTTGGTCTGGGGTCTTCGCTTTCGCACTCGCACATATAGATAGACTCACATAATTCATCAGCAAACACGCCTCAAAAGTCAAATTTGTATGTTACATGCATTCAAATGAAATTATTGAATATATGTTGAATATATCAAATATATTTCTAGGCAATTGCCTTGCTTTGATTGTTTTTTTTTTACCCAGGGCAATAAATTTGCTGATGATAACTGGCCATGAGAAGATAGCTGTGCATTAGTGGAAAATAGTTAAGTTATTATAGGGAGCGTCTTGCCATTGTCGAAAAATATTTATGATGTCTAAAAATTGGTGTGTTCATAACCTAACGATGTAGCTAAATATATTTGCTGATCTATTTTCTTATATTTATTAAAATTTACTATGCAGTAATTCAATTTGTTAAAGAATCATAACATATTTCAAATATTATGCTGTTAAAAAATGATTTATTACAATAAAAATCAGATTGTTAATATTTAGTATTTAACTATAAACATTTTAAGAGGAATGTTTTGTGATCTAAATTGATTAATAACAGAAATATTTTGTGATACATCTAAAAACATCTTGGGAAAATGTTGATATTCAAAATGGCATATTCGAAATCCAAAAAGATTTTATAATAGAAAATAAAAATCTCTTTCACAACTAACGAGATAGAAAGCTACAGTTGAGTGTGCTCGACTGTGAGATACCCGGTACCCACTTTGAATAGAAACAAAGTATTGCGGTATTATTTTCAAAATATACCGAAAATACTACAAAAATACTAAAATTATGCCAAATGGTATATTTGACATATCGATATAGTACCACATTCAAAATATACTATAGACGGCACAATATACCAAATTGTCAGCCAAAGCAACCTAGACCCCCAGTAAGTGGGCGTTTTTGCCCATGCAAAAGTATTTATTTAATAGCTTCCACAATTTTTATCTGATCGTAATCAAATTTTCACTATATTTTGGTGTATACTATATTACAATAGTTGTTATTGTATACACCAAAATTCGCAGCTCTAACTTTAAAATTTGCGGGAGGGGAAGGGCAAAAATTTGAAACAAGCTTGATCTGCGTGCAAACATAACAAATTCTGTCGAAAAAAATTATAGCTCTATCTCTTATAGTCTCTGAGATCTAGGTGTTCATACGAGAGGAAGGACAGACGGACAGACAGACATGGCTAGATCGTGTCGGCTGTTGATGCTGATCAAGAATATATACACTTTGTAGGGTCGGAGATGCCTCCTTCTACCTGTTACATACATTTCCTTCCATCACAAACTTATAATACCCTTCTACCCCTTGGGTAACGGGTATTAAAACTGGAAACTTATTGAAAAATCTATGAAGTAAAACATTTTAATCTTAAATATATATTTTCACCTATCTGATTGATTTTAATTCAATATCAATAAAAGCAAAACATTGCGGTATAATTCTTAAAATATACCAAACAATATGCCGCAAATATGTAAATATACCGAAGGTCATACTTGGTAAATAGATGTGGTACTACATTCGAAATATACCATAGAGTACAAAATATACAAGATCTTTAGCGGGTATAGTTTTAATGAATAGTTTAAAGTGAAAAACTACTTTCTTTTCTAACTGGACATAAACATTTCTACTGACACACAAATAGTAATAGCTTATTTGCCTCGTCTTTCTGTTACTTCAATTGGCACCTTTTTATCATAATATTAACCTCCTTGAACCCTCAAATGTGATACTCAATTGTCTAGGTTAACTGCTGTTAGTTTAATAGAATACGCATTACTTTTGTGTTTTGATTTTTACGCGCCAAATGTCCAACTGTGCGGCCTACAAATGTCCTCGGGCATCAAGCCACTTGCCCCCTTCATCTCGGAAACTTCTTCGGAATGAACTTGAACACTTCCTTGACTCAAGAGAGAAGAACAAGAACAGAAGCAGTGAATTCTGTGCTCTGTCTCAGACTGGGACTTTGGCTGTCGTCTATAATTAACTCAGCTGGATCTTTGACTTTAACTGTCTGCACAAGGACAATGGTTCTTCAGAGCACAAAAGCTGTGATTTTAGCATACACTCATGCTTAGTACTCAAAACTCATGCCCCCTTTTTGCAAAAGACGAATAACCCAAAAAAAAAAAAAGAAAAAAGTTCTTGAAGAAATCAAAAGTCGTCGTTGGTTTATTGTTCGAATGGAACTACAACTGGCAGTGTTATAGAGTGGTGATATCTGCCTTGACTGATCTTGTAAACCTTACGTTATATTTTTCAATTGTTGTGTGTCTTATTGACATGCCACGACTTCAACTTCAACTTCGACGGCTGCTCCTGCTCTTGCTCCTGCTTCTGTTTCTGCTATTTCCATTCTCTTTTGTTATTTGCGGAACGGAAGTTGTCCCTTCTTTTGCCCAAAAAAAAAAGTAAAATACGAAGAGAGAAGCAAAAATGTTGAACTCACAACTCAAGTCAAACTGAAGTAGTCTGCTCACTATAATTATAACGAGGTCAAAGCGAATGAGAGAGGGAGAGCGAACGAAGGAGAGATGTGCAGCCTGGGCAGATGATGCGATTGCATTTGCTGAGAGTAGGCGTGGAGCACGTAACTTAATACGTAGCTCAAAGCTGCAATCTCACTCTCATTCGGGCTCTCTCACTGTCTCTCCCCCTTTTTTTTTTGTCTTGTTTAGACGGCACGCGTCCCTCACACAGGAAGAAGATGCATTTGCTCTGCAGTTGTCTCTTCGGCACATCTGCTTCGCACCCTGTCCGCTTTGAGGTTGCGCAAAATAATTGAAAATGTCACTCACTTGTAACCCTTTCTATGCAATATTTTACTGCATTTTCTTTTCCTTTTTATTTTTTGGGTGAATTTTTGTTGATTTTTGCTTGTGTTTTTAATTGGCGTGAGAAAACCGCTTTAAATTATGATTTTCGTTTACTTTGCGAATTTAGCTCATTTATCACACACACAAATACACACACCGTACTGATCACATATTATTTTTTACGAGTCTTCGATTCACTGGCTCCACGGCTATTAAACTTTGCTCTTACAGAGGTCGCTTAAGTGAGCCGACGGCGCTACGATACTCATACACACACACACAAATAAACGATAGAGTCACACGCGCACCCACTCGAAATTAGAGGAGCAAAGATCTGACGAGTGAACGAGTAAGGAGACCGCAAGTGAGTGAATGGGAGTGGAAGAGTGCTACACGGTGACAAACTTCTTTTTATTTCTTTTGTATAATCATAGAGTGAAATAAAATATATTTACTGAAGCCTCCAAAATTCAACTAAATACACATAGCTCTAGTGAAGTGCCTATGATATCGACAAATACTCGAAGCTGCGCTGCCTTTCGTGCTCAGCAACGGCGACAGCAAGTGTTCTTTTTAAATTGGGAGCAACGGCAATAACAACAACAACAACTAGAAGAAACACACAAAAACAAAAACAAAATAATGCGAGTTGGCAGCACGTCGTCCACAGGCTGTGCGGGCGATGGAGCGAGACAGCGGCTGAGCTGGCAGGCAGGCGGTGGGTGTTAAACGGGGACAACACATAAAATATGAGCACTTGACTCTCACTCTCTCTCTCTCGTTCTCTCGTACAATTTCTTGCACTCACTCATTAACTCCCACCACCCTGACGACGCGTTTGTTCCTTTTGTGCTCTCTATATCACGCTGATCGCTTTTTCTGTACTTATGAAGTGTACTATGCACTCGGCAATTAATGTTGCTGTTGTTGTTGTTATTGTTGTCGCTGTCATCGAAGTTGTTATCGTTGATGTTGTTCTTGTTGTTGTTGCTTCATAGGCAGCTAGTTGACTCGTCGTCGTTGTCGTTGTCGTGCATGCAAGCAATCCACTTACTATCTATTTTCTAATATGAAAATAAACACATTAACGATTAAACAGCAAATGAAAAATACAGTGGGACGACTTTGAATTACCCTGCAGGAAAGTATTAGGTATAAATATTATACATTCAAAATATATCAATATGTAAAAATCAGATTCCTTTAAATGAGATTATTAATCATTTTTGTAAGTATCTATATAGAGAACGAAAATAATAGAAAAATCTACAATTTTTAATTATTCACTTGTCTGAACTTCACTACCCTCTAGCTTAATACCCTGTAAACCCTGTCGCAGACAAATGACAATGTATCTGATTATGAGACACCATTGTAAACAATTTGTAAATCGATAACCATCAACGACACTATAATAATTCAGTAATATATATGTTTGTATATAGAAGACACTGAAATACCCTGCAATTAGTATAGAAAGTTGGCAAGTTATATTGGCAAGTTTGTTGCCAATTACAAACTAATAAATTGCACTTATCAATGTCTCACTAGTTTATGAATGAATATGATTTTACGACTTCCTAGTCTCCAAGATAAGGGGAAGTTCCCCAAATACAGACATTATTCAGATACATCAAAAACTTGAGCTAGGATGCAACGAAAGTCTTTGCATCCACTTGCTATGACAGACCTTACTCAAGATTGGATCGTGCTATATATCAATATGCGGGTCGTATCAGAGTCGAGTATCTGTCGTGTAATGTGTAACTGTAAATAAAGACAAAAGTCCCACACTCATAAACAATGGTCCAATGACAAGAGAGTGACAGTAGCGTCGATAAAGCAAAGCCCCATATATGATAGTTATATTTATGCGTATACAATAACAAACATTTCCCAGTAATTCACACACACACACATACACACACACGAACGCGATGCGATCTTGTCGGAGGGCCACGCAATTATCTTAGTGAACTACTCACCACACAAACGATATATTTATACTATAATACGATATATATATAGTATGTATATATAAGACGCGTACTAGGTCGAAAGATAAAAGAAGAAGAAAACCCCCCACGAGGGCGCGTTACAAGTGATGTGAATTATATGGAGGTATTATATATTTAACATCAGCGAACTCTGACTTGGAATATCTGACTGACTGACCGAGTTGAAGACTCGGGAGTGACAGAATGGTCGATGACAGAAAGCCGATTGATTATGGCCAGTTTAGAAGGTGCTTAACTTTATGGCCATCCATATAATTGATGATGGTTGTGGTGGTGGTCGTATATATAACGCATACGCAGGGTCTGCCTCGTGGCTATCTTTTCTTCTATCAAGACAATGTTTTTCAATTTTTATCTGCCACACTCGCACACACACACTAAGGAAAACACTTTTGCTTTTGACAGTAAAAGGTCTCTGTGTTGCCTCTTTTTTTTTTACTTCTACTTTTTTGGAGTGCGAGTTGAATCGGGCAAATAAATGTTCAATGTATTTCGGTAATAAATTGTCGAAATTGGAAGAATAATTCGGCTATTGTAAATTCATAAATATATCAGGTGCCGGAGCTGGTCTAGCGATGGGGCAACAATACAATAAAAAAAAATAGAAACAAAACTGAACCGAGACGATATCATCTAGCAGAGGAAATACGAGTGCTCCAAACAACCTCCAATTGTTGATTGCTTAACCCAGTTTCAGTTCCATCGCCAAGCACAGACATTGTCAGCTTTTAAGGGTCCCACCCCCCCTCAATAAGGTAGCCAAGCTTCGAGACAGGAAAAAACTAACTAAAAGAAACTAACACACTAACACACGTGCACACTTGGAGGATCTAATCAAGTTTATGGAGCATCCATGCTTTTGATAGCAGTGGCTATAAAAATAGGCGTCTATATAAAAGCATAGCACTGACTGATAAGTCGCGAGTACGCAACCGTAATCTTGATCCGCAGCTTATCTGGCGTTTATCTCTATGCCAGGGTGCCAAAAAATGTTCAAAAGAGAGTGAGAGAATGAGAGAGTGAAAAGAATTGTGGCATTGTCTACTGCGAATATACATATGTCGGGGTCTATCAGGTCTATCAGGTCTATCTGGCTCTTGGCGTCTTCTAATCATTATCTGCACTCGAGCTGTAAATATTATGAAGGCGACACTTTTATTTTGATATATTTATGGGGCCCTCTAATGTGCGTTGGGCAACAACAAACGCATTGAATACTACAACGAATACGAATACTACAACGAATACTTGTTAGGTGTAAATGTAGTACTCAGACTCATAGTTTAACTCGAAACTCATTTGCTGTCTTCACACTCACACATTATCAGCCACGAAATGTTTTATGTTTTATGATGCTATATATATAGAGCTATTTCTTGCCTAATTGAATGATATGATAGCGGGTTTTAGAAAATATTTTAATAGCTCTTAATACAATCGATTCACAGGCAATAAAACCGCTGATACCAAATGCCCCGAAGTATCGCTCTAATTGATATAACGATACGGTGCGATGACAAGGAATACATAGGTTCAAAATCATTTGGGGACTTTTTACCTTGCGATTGTAAAGTGGTCAAAATCGGGTATAGTAAATTTTAGCCTGAGGTACTCCAATTGGGAAGTTTCCCTCTACATACCCTATTATCGTTTGGTTAGCAAATGAAAAAATCTTTCAAAATTACATTTTTAAAATTCTATAATTTTTTTTTTTTGGTGCACTTCAATATTTTTATGTTTTATTTAAACGCTGAAAGTTTCATTAAGATCGTATGTAAGTTAAGGGTTGATAAAAATATATAATGGGGTTTCTTTTATCTTATGGAAATAATTAGTATTTTTCTTAGTTGGTATATTACTCTCTCTTATTCAACCGCATGGATCTCAAAATAAATACATTCCATTTAAAATTCTTAGTTGTAGATCCTATCTTTTTAAAGAATATTGACTTAAACAAACGGTGCGATGACAAGGAATACAAAGGTTCAAAACCATTTGGGGACTTTTTACCTTGTGATTGTAAAGTGGTCAAAGTGGGTATAGTAAATTTTAACCTGAGGTACTACAACTGGGAAGTTTCGCTCTACATACCCTATTATCGCTTGGTTAGCAAATGAAAAAATCTTTCAAAATTACATTTTTAAAATTCTATTAATTTTCTTTTTGGCGCACTTCAATATTCTTAAGTTTTATTCAAACGCTGAAGGTTTCATTAAGATCGTATGTAAGTTAAGGGTTGATAAAAAGATATAATGGGGTTTCTTTGATCTTAAGGAAATATTTAGTACTTTTGTTAGCTGTGTATATTTATCTTTCTTATTCAACCGCATGGATCTCAAGTTATACTCAAGATAAATACATTCCATTTTAAATTCTTAGTTATAGTTGCTATATTTTTAAAGAATATTGACTTAAATAAATACTGACTAATTTCAAGCCCGCAGTTGAAGGCGCTTAGAATCGCGTGTTACCGCAAGATCTGCATATATATATATTTATATATTAACATATTAGATTATTTATCTGGACATTGTGGAATATGGAATATGTTATTAGCCCGCATTAAGAATTGTAACAAATTGCCATTCAATGCCATCACATGCCCCAAGGGAATCGGGCACATTTTTTATTGGGGCTTGGGTATTTATTGAATCATTTTCAGAATATCGAAAGGAAGCGGGCTCTACAAATTTATACAGCTTGTGCCGGAAACCTTGTATCCCATATGAGAACATAGAACGGCTCTTGTCTCTGGATTTCATTCTGGCACATGACATAATTAAAAGATAACTGCCGCTATACTAAAATATTATTCATGAGTCTGTCGTTAAGTAAGTGCGACATATACTGTATAATGTATTAAAATTATAATAAGACTGTTTCGCAACTTTTCACAGTCGCAGACTTATCGGGTAAGCAGCGTTTTCAATGTCAGTTGATTGCAGACAGTTTGTCATCAGTATCCGATCCAAAAGCAGAGCACCAAGTTATCACCAGAGAACAGTATTCAACTGAATTCATCTCGTTTTGTTCCGTTATATGAATAAGTATTGCGAAACGGCTTTCGGAAGTTTCCACTGATAAACCGAGGAGACTTGGCAATGGATCTGTTGGAGTGCTTAAAATAAAAACCCTAAATGATTTTGTCACAGCTTTTGAGAATTAACATGTGCAATGTGTCGCAACATTTTTATTGTGTGTTATCTGAAACAACGAACAACAAAACCAAATTTTAACTCGAACAAAAATAAAATGTCCCGAATCAAGTAAAATTAACTTTGCTAGTACATGAAACAGATGTCGCTGACTTATCTAGATTAGCTTCAACTCCAAGTCGAACCTGCACAAAATATATTGGAATATTGGCTTGTGTTATTACTAACAAAAAATAATCTAACTCAACGCCCGCATCACACATATAGTGAAGTATTTCTCAACACTATCTCAAGGGATTTGAACGCTTTAAAAATTTGATTAAAATGGTAGTTCTGTTCAGATTCTGATTCATTTGGTAAGCAAAATAGTTTCTGTATAAAAAAATAAATCTTTAAAGTAACAAAATATTCTGGGTAATTTACTTTGATGATAGTAAATAATTTCCCATTCAATTCCTGGGAAAGTTTTTTTCTATTAATTTCATTTGAGATAAGGTGTTCTTAAATTAAAAAAAATTCATTATAAGAGCATCAAGATATAAAATATATTTGTCCTTTGAATATATGTGTATTGCTTTAACTACTTATTATATTATAACGAAAAGATTAAAATAATTTATCAAAAATAATGAAATGATCAAATATTCATAGAATATTTAAAAAGTCATACTACATTAATTATAATTGTATGAATATTGAAAATTCAAATTTAACAGAATTTAGATATAAACTAAATATTTAAAGATTTTTAATTGGAGTTTACTTAAGATTATATAACTTGATCTTATAATAATAATGGGATATTTGGCAAAGTATTGCGATTTTTGAATATTCAGCCTAATTTATATGCCACTCAAATATATTAGACAATTAAAATATTATTATTATTATTAAATTATTACTATTTATATTATATAATTACCATGTTGTATTCTAGTATGAATTTTATTTATATTTTTATAATTGTAATATTCTGTTCTATTTATCTAAATTTTATTTTATAGATCTTACCTTGACTTAGCTTTTTGGCAATCGCTTTGGATCGCATGATAATCTCGAGCAGTGACGTCATTAATGCTGACAAACTTAAGAGAAGCACATAGCAAAAACCGTTAAGAAGAGTTCAAGAGTTCAGGCCACTGACATTGAAAAGGATCCCACTGAGTGTTTTATATGTGTGAGTGTATATGTATGTGTGTGGTTTATTTGGTTGTGTGTGTATGTGTGTGCAACACACACACAATTTGAAATCACAGCTTAAATCAAGCGCACCACGTTAAACCGACTGAAGCGACACAATTTAAATTTGCATACCACAAATGGAGGCGGGGGGCAAACACTTCTTCTCATTGCTGTTTGAGGGGAGGGACGACTTTAAACTCTCACACACACACACACACATGTATGCATCTAGTATTCTTGGGAATGTTTTTGTTCTTTAAGCACACGCGTCGCGAGCCGAAGGAGGGAGAGGGCGTGTGCCCCGAGAGAGGTGGAGGTGGGGGGCGTGTGTGATTGGAAATACTCTACGATATATATATGTTTGTGTGTATATATATTGACGAACTAGCGCAACAACAAGTGAAGACCGACGGCAAAAAAAAGGTGCTGCCAAAGCGGTGCTGAGTTGAAGCGCGTTTGCCGCAAAAGTCGCAAGTTGCAAGTTGCAAGTCGAACTTAAGGCACACCGATAACAACAATAATAACAACAACAACGATAGCGATGGCGATGGCGAGAGAGACAAACGATAACACAACAATAACAACGAGAGCGCGACTCCGACTGTGTGCCACACACACCTGCCCATTGAAGCTCCTCAGACGCGACTGACGACGACAACGTCGACGGCGACGACGATGGCGGCGACGATGGCGATGGCAACGACGTCGACGAAGCCGCCGACTACGAGAACTAAGACTACGAGTATTTCGTCTATGCGGTGTGCTGCTGCTGCAAATAGTTGTTTTTGTTGTTTTTTTTGTTTCGCTTTTTGTGCTATTTTTTGCTGCTGCTCGTATTCAAAACTTTGCTTTTTTTTTAGTGAGCAGGCGGCGCTTTCGGCCGCTGATTGCGACTGACTACGCGACGACTAAAACGACAACGACAACCGCAATAGAGCGACAGCAGCGACTACGATAGCAATTATGGCGGGGCAGTGGGCAGAGGGGCAAAGGGAAGGGGGGCAGTCAGACTGAGTCCAGCGAAAGCTAACCCAACCACCAACCACATAAAACAGCGCAAGCCAAGGCACGCGTAGGTGTTGTAAGTGTATGTGTGAGCGAGTATGTGTGTGTGTGTGTGTGGAAGGACACTAACGATGATGAGAACGCCAAGCACGACACGGCATAGCTCTAGAGTTCCTAAGCTTTGCTTGGAGCTGTAAGAAAGGCAACGCAATTCATGCAAATCAAGTCACGCAACAAAGAGACAGGCAGGCAGGCAGTCAGGCAATCAGGCAGGAGACGACTGCGACTCCAGGACTCGCTCCAGTGATTGGCCATTGGTCAGCAGTGTGTGGCTAGCAGAGACAGAGAGCGAACAAAGCAGCGCTGCGTCAGTGGGGCAACTGTGTCAGCGAACTGTTGCTTGGTGAGTGAACTGCGACTAAATACTGAATAATACCTAAAGCACTATCTATACTAGAACAAGTAAAAAAACTACAGTCGTATGTGCTCGACTGTGAGATACCTGCTACCCATTTTGAATAATAGCAACATTTTACGGAATTATTCTTAAAAATATACCGAAAAATATACTGCAGAAAATATACCAAATGGTATACTTGGTATATCGATATAGTAGCACATTCAAAATATACCACAGACGAGACACTATACCAGATTGTTAGCCAAAGCAACTAAGACTCCTAGTAAGCAGGCGCATTTAAAAGCATTTCCTTAAAACCTTCAACATTTTTTTTCTGATCGCAAGCAAATTTTCAGAATTTACAAAACCTATAGTTCTTATTGTACATACCAAAATTCGCGACTCTAGCTTTAAAATTACGCTTTTTATTCGAGTTTTGTCAATTTGCGGGGCGGATGTGGGCGTGGCAAAATTTTTAAAATATCTTGATCGGCGTGCAAACATAACAAATGCTGTCAGAAAAAACTATAGCTCTATCTCTTATAGTCTCTGAGATGCAGTGTTTCATACGGACAGACGGACAGACAGACGGGCGGACATGGCTACATCGTTTGGGCTGTTGACGCTGATAAAGAATATATATACTTTATAGGGTCGGAGATGCCTCCTTCTACCTGTTACGTACATTTCCTGCCGGCACAAAGTTATAATACCCTTCTACCCTATGGGTAGCGGGTATAAAAACTTTTCTCTTTTAGTAACACTATCCATCTTATAAGCAAAGAAAGTATATTTAAATACACCCAAAAAATCAATCTACTTTTACAAACATTATCTGTCTCTTAGTGAAATGCATCATTATGTCAACTTACAAGCATATACTTAATATAAACTTATAATATGTATAAACTCAAATAATCTTTAAAAATTCCTAAAGTTCTACTAATTTTCTAAAAATAACTTTTCTTACTTCTTCTCTTTTCTGCTTCACTATGAAGGTCACATCTCTAAGGAATGTAAATCTGTAGATCTGTATATTGAATAAATTATTACATTGGAGAACATGTTTTGTTACATATAAATTATAATACATTTTTTAATGACTAAAAATCATAATATAATTAAAAAAAAAAAAATATCTTCAAAGTGCAATTTCAGTACGTATTTAAAGTATTTATGACAATTTCTTATAGATTATTCATCGTGTATACCAACTATTTATTCACTTTTTGCTATATTAAAAGATATACTATAATTTTTTCTGATGTATTTTACCTGCTTTTATGTCAAATTTTTAGAATATTCGCTAAGTAACGACAGCGAAGCAATAAGTGATCCGATTTAGCACTTTAAAACTGACGAATTTCCTCAAGAACATGGACAATGTTTGCCATTAAATTTGCATACTGAAGTTGCTCAACTTTTTCTACAGTTTTACAGCGAATGTATGTACTTTTCTTTGCCATTTGACCCCCAAGGAGGCAAGCCTCAAGTGCTGGCGCCCCTCGCTTAACCTTGCTATCTTTACCATCTATCTATATGCCTATGGCACTTAGTAAAGCCCGACAAGCCATGCACATGCCCACAACAGGCCCAACGGCTAATGAACAGCCCTCGAGACAGCCCGCTGACCATTTGGCATTGGGCCAATGGGCTGGCAAATGGTCAACACGGACCACCCCTCCCCAGGGGGTGTGGGGGGTCAATGAGTAGGGGGTGGCAATATGAATGGGAGTTGACTTTTGCCTGCTGCATTTGTCGCTTGCGCAGGCCGCGTGTCAGTCGTTTGTCATAAGTATAAAAGTTGTGGCCCCCTTTTTAGGTCTGCTTTTCAAGTGCTATGCAATCAATAGAACATCCCCCACATACTAGAGGATGGGAGGGGAGGTGGAGGTGGAGTTGGTTTCTTTCTATCACCTGCCCTGATGCAGTCTGCGCTCCAATTTCAGCGCATTGCTCGCATTTTTTTCGTATTACGAGAAAACTCATAATAAAACCAACTCAGCCGAGGGAAAATCATTTGTTTTGCCATGTCGTAAAATATGCAAAGATTTCAACGCTCAACTCTTGCCAATTGTTTGTGTTGTTGTTTGTATTTATAGCCAGCGTTGTTGTTGTTGTTGTTTTTTGTGCTATTCTCTTTTTTTTTTTGGGCAAATTTATGGTACGTTTAATTGTTGTAAATGACTCGCTATCCAAATGTGTTGCGCCCTATTAATATTCACAATTTCTATGTGTTTTATTAGTGTTTATCTAAGCTTTCGTGTATAATTCTCAGGGCGCCACAGCGCGTATACGTAATATTGCACCACTCAAAAAAAAAAGAATACTCGAAGTGAATTGGTGTGGTGTGAAGTCCATTGTTCTAATTATAAATGCACTTGATCTTGCTTACAGTCCACGTATTTTGCCAATTTCAAGGTGACCTATAATACTTACAAGCACTCTCGTACCTACTACACACTACTACATACATATATACTAAATATATATACTTGGTATATCATTCAGTTGGTATCATTCAGGGCATGTCGATGTCGAATGAAATCATTTTCCTGCTAATTATGGCAGAAATCAGAATCAGGCGGCTCACATGCTTAATACATATCTGTTCAACAGCTATAGAACGGAAATCGAATAAAGCATTCAACTGCTTGCAAAAGGAAATGATTAAGAACCATTTAAAGAACCATTTATAGAATACGAAAAGTATTTGCTTTATTTAAAGTCTATTTGAAATCAATTCTACATTAGTCTGTTTAATTTTAGATTTATTTAAAGCAATATTTTTGAAATGTTGTTATTATATTTCAAATTATAATATGGAGTTCCCAAAAAACTTATAAATTAATATAAAAAACATTTGTTATATTTTTTCTATTTTTTCCATTTGTAAATATACACAGATTGTAATTTAAATGTATTAGAAAAGATTATTATTATAAAATTTTCCATTAATTTATTAATGGAATAGTACGTAAATATTTCTATTTAAATAATTAATTTTTTTGATTTTCTATTTCTATTTCTATTCTATTTTATTTTATTTTATTTTAAGCTACAAATTTTTGAAAATTTAAAAAATCAAAAAAATTAATTATTTAAATAGAAATATTTACGTACTATTTCCTTAATAAGTTTATGGGCTTGCATTCTGAGTATAATTGTGCTGAAGGCTTCATAAACATTTACTAAGCCAAATCTTCAGCACAGTCGCAACGTATTGACCTCAAACATGCCTTAATTAAGACCCAAGCACACAAGCATGACTACACACATATACACACATAAAACACACCCACGCATACACATACACATACTTATACACATAGCCATTGCAACGTAGATTGAATGAAGGCCTCTTTCATTAAGATTACGAGCCATAAGAAAATTCTCATTAATTTCAGAGCTGGGGCAGCAGACAGCGCTAAAATGGCATCGACTGAAGTTTGATAGGGAGTTGATGAAAAGAGGGGGGGAGGGGGAGAGAGAGAGCTGCATTGCATCGGTAAAATGAAATAATTTAGCGAACATTTAATTATCAGGGAAAACAGTCTGACATTACATAAAGCACATGCACATAGAAACACACACACACATTCTGTGCTTGTCTGTACGAAACATACAGACATATACATATATAGAGAGAGAGATGCAATTGCCAGAATGAGGTAATCGTAAATTGCAGCACCGCAAAAGTTTCAGCAAGCGCGCTTCCTCTGCTCCCCCTCAGCAGCAGCAGCGCAGCTAACATCTGCCCAACTCATGTATAGAGTCAGAGACACACGCACACAATCACAAACACGCTTAGCCACAAATACACACATACAGACTCATCGAGTCATTGCTACTCACACACGCGCACAAAAACGAAAAACGAACGTTTCTGACTGGCGGGCATTCAGATGGTTGTAGTAGTAGCTGTTGTTGTTGTTATAGAGCCATCGCCATCGCTGGTTGTGTGTGCTCACTGCCTGTCGTCTCTTATCTCTTGTTCATTATCTCTCTCAAAAGCAAGAGCAACAACAACAGCAACAGCAACAACAGAAGCAGTGCGAAGCGAAGCGATGAGAGTGTCTGTCATTCGTTTGTCATCGTCATCGACTGGCAGCCAGCGCAGTTGGCAGCCGCAGAGCTCCCAGACCCGAGACCCGAAGTTGCCTCTCTCGCTCTCTCACATGCTGGCTGACTCAGTGCGCGTGTGCTTTGCGCGTCTGCGCTTTACGACGGTAGGTGGAGCTTTGCGATGGACAACCGTGAGCGAGAGAGCAAGCGAGTGAGTGTGAGAGAGAGTTTTTGTCAGTTATTCATTGCGCGCAATTCGCCGTTATGCGGCGAATTTAGAATTGCTTACGAGTTTGCAGGCAATTTTTTGCTGGCCCTTTGGTGTTTTTTGATTAATGAAGTGTGTTAAGAGGCCAAACGACGACGCAAACTGTTGCAATGCCAACGCAGACGACGACGACGATGGCGACGACGATGACGATGACGGTGACTGTGACTGTGTTGGCCTCACCAAGGACAATGCTTGCGGCCAAACGAGTCCTTGATAGGGGTTTAGGTTAGCCGCAAGTTAATCAAATGTCTATGTCCCGTTTTACCGACGGCACCCGCAGCAAACAGCGCAGATAGGCGTGGCATAGTTTCGCCTGCTGTCTGCTGTTATCATATCTCTCTATCTCTGTGTCGCCGCAAAACGCTGACGCTGACGCTCTGCTGCTGCTGGTGCTGCTCATTTTGCAAGTGCGCTCTCTTTTATCTCTTCACTATGCAGCCATCCCACTCGCACAGCGCTGTCTGTGCTGCTCGCACACTCTGACCAGCGCGTAATGTGCTCCAAAATGTCGCCACTGTCGTTGGTCCATTGATGTGCGCTGATAGCGACAGCCGAGCAGGGCAGCGACGTCGGCAGAGACAGAGACAGCGGCAGAAGCAGCGACAGTGGCAGCGTTGCTTCAAAATGGCGTGTTTCAGTATAGGTAAAAGGTATGTGCACATAAGCGAGATACACATATACATTTGTATGTATCAGCAGCCTCCTCGCTCTCTTCGCTTGCTCGCTTTATCTCACTCGGCAGATACATAACAGATACCAACAAATATATACCATACATAACATATATAGCAAAGCATTGACATAACGCCAGACACTGAGTATCTTGCTTGCACAGTGCTCTGCAACTTTCTTGTGACTGCCAACAGCAAACAAACAAACAAACACACACACACATACACAAACATAACAATAGCACAAACCTCAGGCAAGTTCGTTTCTGCTGTCGCTTTATTGCCACAGCAGCAACAACAGCAGCAGCAGCAGCTTCCAATGCTGAGTTTTATGTCTTCATTAACTGAAAAGTTATGAGCCATAAGAGCGAGTGCTTCAGGCATAGACATTTTACCAGGGGCAGCAGCAGCAGCTAGGGGAAAGGAGCTAGAGGGATAGGGACCAAGCGACCACAGCATCTGTGTGCGGTAATTGGGGACTGTCGGGTGACAATGGCAACCAGAAATCACAGCAGTAACAACAGCAACAACAACAACAACGTCGACAGTTCTCCATTCTCGTGGTCAGAGCGTGCAAAAAATGTTTAAAAATGGAAACAATAACAAGAGTAACAGCAATAACAGTAAACGTAACGACAACAGTCAGTGAATATTTCTGATCTGCGTCATGGTAATCAGTTTTAATACCCCTTACAAGGAACGTCTCACTAAAAGAGTGACTTTAGTTAATTTTCAATCATCTTTTATTTACTTACATGTTAATTATTATACCAAATAATATATTAACTAAAAGAAGGGAGAGCTAGCTGCTAAGGCCATTGACTCCCCCCTCATCTAAAATTTACACTCTAAAATAAATTCGGTGACTCTAGACTGACTATAAGAAATTTCCAATAATTGTTCCAGATATAAAATCACCCTATTTAAATTTGCAAATAATTTATTGATATATATTTATTCTATTTTTCGAATTTAAACATATTTTATATAGATAGACTATTTGATACTATAATTGACATTTATAATCAATATAATAATAATTATTATTAAGTACAGGGTATCTCTCAGCCGACTACTCACAACATTGCGATGCACATAAATCTGAAATATAGCTGTGGGTAGCAGTAGCTTTCTTGACAACGCACAGTGGTCACCATCAACATAAAGAGCTCCCTTGAAAACATCATATTTTTAGATTCGGAGACCACATAACATGCACATATTTGTCCAAGAATATCAATATCATATATAAAACCTGCATAAAGCGTAATCTTAATCCTGCGGTTCTAACGCTGCGGTTCTAAACTCAAGATTTGTCATTATGCCGTTAATATTTAGCAGCCATTATTCGATTTTATAATGTATAACCCGCATTGTGTCATCAAAGCTTCAATCGGTCGAAGAATGTTGAAATGTGTTAAGAAGAAATTTGAATTGCACAACTAAAATTACTTGTATTAAAGTAATAAATAATTGTAAAGTGCAATATCTAAACTTAGTTGTAATACTGAGAGAAATTGTTTCGCAGCAAATAACTTTTTCACCACTGTTGAAACGAGAGTTTTGCACGTTGCGTTGATAACTCATTTCACGTGTCTAGATAGTATTACTTACAACACTCAGAGCTGCTGTCGCTGACCATGGGACATTGACGTTGCAACAGCACGACTTGCTGACATCAGTTCGAGATGCGAGATGCGGGAGTCTGGCTCAGAGACTCAGAGACTTAACTAAATGGCTGCTCGCTGTTCATATACCTATTGAAAAACAAAAAAATAAAAAATGGTATAATGGAATGAATGCATCAAGCTATCAACTCTTATTTTTCAATGTTTGAAATTCAAAAGAAATTCATCGAATTATCTTACTACAAGAGAAGGCATGAAATTTTAAGATTTGCTGTGTATAAGACGTATTTCAATTTTACCTTTAATATTCTAAATATTTGTAATTTAGTAAGTGTTAGATTTAAGATGATTAATTTAACTAAAATTAAATACAAATTTTAAAAGAAAATTTATTTGTTTACTTATTTGGTTGCAAAACTTCTTTTCATTCTACTAGAAAGATTAGAACATTACATTTAATATCCATTTAAATTCATTAAATATACGAATGGGTCTATTCAAACATGCGCCAGAGTATCTGCACGTCGTACATTCCCGTTCGCACCCTTTTCAACTTACTTGTTTTTTACTGACTCTCGTAAAAGTGAGCAGCATTTGCAGTAGCATTGTTATTGTTGCGCTGGTTTTAGTGGCTGTCGTAGGAAGTCATCAACAACAACAACAACAAAAAAATGAAGAGAAAACACAACACAAAAAACTGTCGTCGTTCCAAGTCGTCCAATATTCTATGCTTGATTCCACACAGGTCTCACTAGTTAACTTCGCTTCACTGATGCGCTTTTTTCAATTTGTCACGTACGGTAGATTTTGAGTTCGATATTCGCTTGCTCATTACATCAACGTTGAACTGGAAGACTAGTGAAATATGTTGTAAGGGTAAAGAGATGGGGAGGCACACTTAATAACAAATTAGTATTTATGAAATTCATAGAATTATTCGTTTGTCCCGCTAATCTATAAAAATCGCCTTGGGCTTGCATGTGACGGGTCTATCTAATTATGCAAGATTTGCCGGGTCTTAGCCTCGAAAGTCTCGAGTTGGTTTTCAGTTTCTAGGCCAATACACAGCTAAGGTGTATATAATATACGATATATATATTGTGCGACGAGTCTATGATGTAATGTTGACTAAATTATGACGTTGGTCAAAACGTGCGCTGGACACATTTATCATTTTGGGGCTGGAATCCAAGAGAACTCCGACTCCCAACTCTGACTTCCAAATGCTAAAAGCAATAATAACTTTATGTCTTTTGCGGCGAGGCAAATAGCGAACACACGAGTCCAGCGAGTCCAGCGAGTCCTTCGAGTCCTTGAGTTCGCTATGATAGAAAATTGTGTCACGACAGGAAGCGAGATAAGAGCGTAATTTTCTTTCAACGTACATTGGGCGACAGGTAAAAGCTTTACAAGCTGACCCCTATCAACCACCCCCGCTCTCTGCTCTGCTCTGCCCCCCTCTTTGGCCAGTACATTGCTACGGCGGCCCGGATGTGGACTATCGTGGTTACCGTTAGTCATTTTCAGTGATTGTTCAACCGACGAAGGCACCAACGTTGACTTGACTTTTAATGATTGTCACGCTCCCTAACTCTCCACCTTCACCCTCCAGCCCCATCTACATATTTTTCACCCTCCCACTTGAGTACAACAGACAGGCGAATGAGGTGCTGCCCCTCCTCCAGTCTGCTTCTTCTTCTTCTCCTTGCTCGAACTGTGCCTAATTTGCATTTATATTCATAATCTTGGGCATTGCGTCATGAAATATTGCATGTCCCGAACTTGTGACACTTTAATTGCTCACTGGATTACACTCGGCCAAACACAGGTACACACACACACATTTCAAGTACAGTGGTCATACACTACAGTGGGCAGACCTCACCCTTTTAAGAAACGATCAAATCGCAATTTGAGAGTTTAAAGAGAGCTCTTCTCATCTCATCTCTTCGATGCGCTGCGCTGCATAAATCTCACGTTGGACCCATTAACGTTGTCTATATGGCCCCTATATGGTTATTAGGCTCTTGTCTGTTCTGTTTCGCTGACTACGTGACTTTTGCGAGATTTTCATGTCTGCAGATCGATTTTAAGACACCAACAACAGATACAGATACAAATACAGACAGCAACAGATACAGATACAACTGCAGTCGCAACAACAGATGCAGATAAAGCTATATAGAAGGACGTGGAAGAGGGGTGGAGCGGGGGAAGGGAGTAAACGCGCAAGTTAGTGGCGAATGTTTTCAGCTGACCAGCAGACAAAACAAAGTCAAGATCCTAAGTTGTTATTCTCCAGCCAGATAAATGTCTAAAAATACAAACAAAAGATACACGAGCTCGCTCACAGCTTACTTCTACAATGTGGGTTCCCTACTCTCCCTACTCTCCCTACCCTCCCTACTCTCCCTACTCTCCCTACACTCCCTCATTTTTCCCCTCATTCTCTAGTCTGCACTTTGTCTGCCTGACTATATCTCAGTATGTCAGACCTTCTTCAGAATTTCTTATTATCGGCTCAGGCATAATTGAATTCAAACTTTACTCTGTGGACTTTACCGAGTACTTGGGCTCTGTTTAGTCTAAAGACGAACATGTGTTCTGTGATTTCACTCTGATAATATGTGATGTGTGTTATTTTATCTTCACCTGATAGGATTTTGGAAGAAAAACAAGCAACTGTCATCATCTTCTTGACTTTCTGAGCACTTAAAAAGGATCTCAATTGTAAGTTTGCGCATTCGGAGGTTTTACTTAAATATTCACAGGTTTTCTATCTGAACTGTGTTCCGATAATTACAATGATTTCATATATTGTTTATGTAAAATGTTCATTCCATGTATTTCAAGGAATTTGTATGCCTTAAAATTATTTAGTTAGTTTAAATCATAATTACTTGTATTCAGTTATGACTCTTACTATAGAACTTAGAAATATATTTTATGTACTAATAGACTTTACATACAATTTATATGTATTTCTTTTTATAATAATTAAATTTTTTTTTGGCTTATGCATAAACTACATACATTTCATAAATAATTAATACTATATTTTTCTATCCCTCTGTTTTATTCCTTCCACATTTCAAATACCCTAGACATCTCTTCAATCTCATACTCTATCCCCTCTCTATACCCTGTACCCCACACGGTGGCAAACACGCTGAAGGAGGCTGCCATTTTGTATCCAGATTCACCCACCGCAAGTGGAGCACTTTGAGCTATAGCCAAGCGTAAAGAGATGTAAAGACATGCTCAAGTATGCCACTCGATGCTGGGGCAGGTAAAAGGTGCAAAGGCGAATGGGAGGGTGGCAAAGAAGGCTGGGGAGGAATGTGTGTGTGGGGCGAAAGAGAAAAGGAGGCATGAAGTCGATGGCAGCAGCGTGGCCACAAAATGCCAAACAAGCGTAAACTGCCATTTTGCTATTTCGAGGCACAACGAAAGCAGCAGTGAAAGTAGTATGGCAAAAGGCCGACTTTAGATACCCTGTAAAATACGGAAATTTAAGTAAATTAGCACTTATTATTATTAGTTTGCCATTTATCTTAATTGAAAAATTCAAATATATAAAATAACATTTATACATAACCATTTTATAAATATTATATAATATTTCTTAATAACATACATATATTAGAACTATTATCCATCAATTATACAAAGTTGCTTTAGTTCCAAAATTTTAATATTTGTATAGAGGAACAAATGAATGTGAAGTGCTTCTCTAACCAGCTAACTCCATTTACAGGGTATTTTAATTAAAAACTGCAATTGTATATGAAATAAAGTATTTCACATTGTGCACATAATTTTATTGTATTTACATCACCAGGGCCAGCAAATTTGCACGCATTTTAGTCGCATTCTCTGGCGGCTTTAAGTGGTTTCCACATCCACTTTGACTGCATCTCCACCCTGTTGGATGATAGACCTTTAGTTGCTCTCCAGTTGGCCAGTTGCTGGTGGATGGCCTGGCAAATTGGCTTAGTTAAAATTGTATTAGTTCTGCATCAGAAAGCTCGCGCAGACTGAGCAAAGGACATTTTTTTTTGTAATGCTCTTCAAGCTTTCGATTGGTAAGCTCATTATTAAGCTATCGTTGCGCGAAATTGCATTGTACAAGAATTGCTAATTAGCTTGGCGGATTACAACAATTAATAGCTGAAGAAAATAAGCAAAAAGTGAATTACTTAGTGTAAGAAGAGTAAGCTCTAAAAAGTGATAAGCGAAGGTTACTCAACACTGTTAGCATCAAGTATCTTTGGCACCTAAAAAAAAACCTATTTTCATTATATAGTTGGAAACCATTAGATCACGTTAACCGACACCTACATCAATTAGTCAAATCTTAAACTGTAAATCTCGAAAGTTTTATAATAAAGTCAGCAAAGCAAAGCATTCAATGTAAGATGTGTAAAATAACACTTGGTTTTATACAATCAGTTGAGTTCAATTTTAGTAGATCAAACATTTTAAATCACAAGTATATTTTTCTACTGAGATTATCTATTAAAAAACAAACGCAAATTTTAAGTGTAAACCAAATATGATTGAACTAAATTTCATATATGTTTTAGCCACGGCCTTTATTGTTGTCAGTGTAAGTCACTTAAAGTAAATTATCTTAATTATCTATTTTGTATTTAATTCTTTTCCAGCTCTCACACTTGGAGTTGTCCGCAGATGCTGTGCCACTTCAGTCGCATCCTTCAGGTGTGCACATTCAAGATCTGCGCAAACAACCAGATTTGTATGCAGCGGCCAGCAATCAGAACTCGAATGTCGTCCAAAAGAACACTACGCTCGATAAGGCAAAAGAAAAGATGAGAGTTCATGTGCATCCGGCACTGACCACCAAGTTTATGGAATTTGTGGCGCAGGCACAGATGAGGGAAGGCGAGGAAACTGATGAACCTCCCGATGGAGCATCTGATAATGGAGTCGATGATTCTACAGATGCAGGAGCAGCTGGAGGTGGAGCAGGCGGCAGTGGAACAGGCGGCAATGGCACTGACTCTGGCGGCAACAAGGGTCACGAGATTACCATATCGGTGCCGAAATTCCATAAGGATCACATGGGCAACTGGATCTACCATGTATGGGGTGCCACCTATGGCAATTTGTGGGGCGACACACGATTCAACAATGCACAGTTCACCATACCACGCATTCGCGTCGATTCAAATGCATCCATCAACTACTATCCCGAGTGAGTAAAGCAAATTTTAGATATTCTTCGTCTGTCTGTCTGTCCATTTACATAAAGACGTATATCTTTGAGATTGTAAGAGGTAGAGTTGTGAAATTTCTAGACAGAATTCTTAAACTCAAAAGTGATTTTAAATTTGAAGTTTTTAAAAAATATAATATACACCCTTTAATTAAATATTTTTTCAGTGGTCCCCGTTCAACTGTTTGCATGGGATCAACCATCTACAATGTTCCGGCTGTTCAAAATTGGTTGAGGCGCAATGTCTATACGGAGGTGCATAAACATCCAACCTTGTTGGATCCACTCCGGCAACAGATCTACAAAGAAGGCAGATCCGAGGAGTGTCATGATCCCGAAAAGTATTCCAAATGGAAGGACTATCAGGAGTGTGCAATGCGACGCAATCAGCGCATGGAATATTACATTCCCAAATATCCATTACATCAAATTGGCTTCAAAGGCTCCAAGGAAGGTGCCAAGCATGTATAATTCAAACATTGTCAATTCGTACACTACAAGAATGTTTCAAGTCGGGAATTTCTTTTGAAATAATTGCATTAATAATATAAAATTATGTTATATATCCGAAAATAGATTATTGTGAGACCATTTCGTATTTGTATTGAAAGAAAAATTTAAGAACTTAATTTTTACTTATGATATTTTTATTGAATCAACCATTTATAAAATTAAAAGAAAAACGAAATTAGTCGCAACTATCCCAAGGAACTCGGGAACACTCTTAAAATTTGTGCAGCGAATTCGATTAGCACCTAGTTGGGTAATTTCCTTGACTTGGGCACAATAATTTTCAATAGGAAAATAGTCTATTTTAATATAAGAATATAAGTCTAATGTATGATAGTATTTAATATTTATACTGAATCAACCTTTTATAGAATAACTAAACAAACAATGAAATTACCTACAACTATCCAAAGGAACTCAGGAACTTGAAATGCCATACTCTCAAAATTTGTGCAGCGACTTCGTTTAGCAACTAGTTGGGTAATTTCCTTGACTTTACTGCAATTATGTTAAACAGAAAACCCAAAAACCATGTCGAATTGTGCTGAGAACAGCAGGAACTGAAATATGATTTGCCAAGGCAACAACGATGTGTGGAATCATTTAAATAACATGGAGTTTCTAGACTTCCGGCGACATGGAGAAGACAGAGAAGGATGCATAGAGTAAGGGACAGAAGAGCACTGGCAATGTTCTTGTAAGAAAATTACAACTCAATTTATACGCTTGTTTGCGCAGTCAAGTTGTGGACTTCAGTAGACAAGCTAAAGGATACCAGCTCTTGTGGAGGACTCGTCAAAGGAAACTCATTTTGTGCTGGGCAAACACACAAGGCATTCTCTCCTCCCTGGAAAATCGTGTTCTGGCTGTGATTGTGCGCATTAGATGGAAGTGCTTCAAGAGGTGGGGAGGGGGAGGAAAAGAGGGGAGGCGAAGGAGCTGCGCTGTGCTGAGGGGGTGCAAATTTATGATTTATGTTGTTTTAAATCGGGCGCACGTTATGTCCAGACAATCCTGGGAAGAAGCCAGCCACAAAATTAAATTCCCAAGACATATGTGTGTCTGTGCGAGTGCACATATATGTGTATCTCTGAATATGTGTGTGTGTGTGTGGTTTCCATAGATTACACACACAATTGAGTGTATGTATGTGCGGCAACGCCCACCGCTTGCCACGCATATCAGCCCCTAACGAGCATCGAGCATATGTCCTGTGATTGCCGTTGCTGCTTCTGTGACTTCAGCCTCTTCCCCTCCTCCTTCTTCATCTGCTGCTGCTGCTGTTGCTGCTGCGATTGCTTGTGGTTATGCTTGAGCTGCCTGCACAGTTCGACTCGAATGCGAAACGATTTAATTTGTTTCGGAGGTAATGTGGCATATGCGCCTCTCTTGCCACATTGCCATTGCCTGGGAGTTGCCACACAGATTGAGTGTTAAACATGTCCCAGAGCACAGTGAGCAGAGCGAGCACAAATGTGGCACGCTAAGCCACAAATGCCAAAATGCCAAAAATGCTTAACGTGGCCAAAAAGCAGTCGTCCTTCATTGTAGAATTTATTACACACTCCTTTTGCGACTTGCGACTTGTGCGATTTGCATATTTATGAATAATGAAGGATAACCAGGATAGCCAAGACCAAAACTGGCTACAACATAGTTGACTTGTGTGTTGTGTGTGGCGTGTCTTTTGGGCCAACCACCATGCCAATGACAGGTGCACACACACACACTCACACACAATGTTGGCCTAAGCTTCTTGGCTTTTCCATTTCTATAACCTTTGCATGACCACACTCACGACTCCAACTCGAGGCGTGTGTGCGAAACTGATACTCCACACACACACACACTCTCAGAAGGAGGCACGTGCGGCACACACACACACACACACGCACAGGCCGAGACATTGGTCACGAAAAGCGGAAGTGCTGATAAGGAATTTCCAATGTTTTGTTTTTTTATTTCGTTGTCGTGTTTAATGTCTTTTTGTCGTGCTTAGTGTCTTTAGTGCTGTATGTGTGTGCGAAGTGTGTGTGTGTGTGTGTGTGTGAGTGTGTGTGTGGCTAACCATATAATCTTAATAAGTATAAAATACTAAGTTACTGGACCCAGAGAACCACTCGAAACGATTTTCGTTTTGCTAGTGTGAGACGTCCTCAAAGCAAACCATGAGAAATGCGAACAGCGACATTAATAATTATTTATACGACCGAGGAGCAGACGGCAAAGAGTGGAGGAAAGTCTGTGCGAGAATGGTTGGAAGTAGTTGGAGATTGGACAACTGCAAATTATTGTTATTATTACAGTAGCAACATTATCAATCTTTCCAAGAAGCCAGAAGGCAATTAAATATCTAATCGCTCCTGACTATTAATAAATTATAAAACTAAAACATGTTATTTACTAGTTAAAATTAATGTATTCAAAAATATAAAGAAAAAAGAAAAGATAAATATAAGACAATCTTGGATAATTGAGATTTTTCTGCCCGGTTAGAAATATTCTTTCTTTTGAATACAACAAATGGGGAAAAATGTGAGATCTTTTGAAATGCGTATCATTTATCTTACTATTCTTAAAATAACATTTTATACTTTTCCTTATCGGTAACAAAATCACAATAGGAGGCAATATTTAGCTAATTTCAATATAAATTTCACAGTATTACGTTTACTCAATATTAATACATTTTTATGATTCCAAGAATAGTTCATTTCAATTCTACAGAATAATCGAGTATTTCTTTAAATAATTCTTTTTTCTGAATCGAATATTATTTCGTTGGAAAATATTAAATCACAGAGTTTTAAATGCATAAATTTACGTTTTTAGAAGGGCAAATGTTTGAATGAATTTAGCTTGAGGGAAAACTGCGTAGCATTTCTATAGATTTTGCTGAAATTATAAGAAGTCAACTCAATGAATTAATTTTGATTTATTTATTAGAACTGTCCTCTCTTAAGCTATAGAAGTTGTTTCTTACAACCTGATCTAATATCAATTTCTTTGTAGCACATTCTGATATTTGAATACTATCTTATCTTTGACTGTGACTCACTCTGGAACCTGTCTCAAATTTGCTAGACAGCTGAACATGAAAACCACATCAACTACAAAATATATTCGAAATTATTTATTTATCACTTGGAATGCCACTTGAAATTCCTTGACATGAAGCAGGGCGTCATTGAGTACTGTCATTATGATGTTTTTAATGGCACCTCGGTCGAAATCAATCGATATGGGCCATAATAAAATCAAACATACTCGTAAAATTGTCGCGTAATTCATAAATACAAATACTGCAAAGTACTTCTAGCAATTCTATAAACAAACTGAACTTGTAGTCGCTTGTTACTCCTTGAGTTGAATTGGGTTTCCCCATTGGAACTGAGGAAACTGCGGGCAGCTGAGTGCGGTAATCTTCAGAAAACGCGACTCGAACACTTATCGAATTTCATGCTCGATTTCTAGTGGAACGCGTCGAAAATATTTTAGACTCTTCTTCTTATTCTTGTTCTTCTCATTTTTAATTTGATGAACCGAAACAGTCGGCGGTTTTGTTGTGCGACGAATTTGTGTGTAAATCGACGGATTGTGTGACACTCTTCTACGCATAGTTGGGAATATAAATTTATGGCCCCATAACAATTAGCTACAAAGAGTGAGAAAGAAAGAAAGTTGAAGTCAAGTGGAGAAATGAAAATTAAAAATCATTTGCTTAGATAATAGTGAAGTCAGAGCAGAAACTTCTTCAACTGCAACCCTTCAGCTCAAAGTTGAACCCTTGCTCAACCGATGATTATCTCACGACGTAAATTCACATGCCTCTCGAGAGTTTCGTTGCAAGCACGTGACTTATGTACACACACACACACATCAAGACTCCGAACTAAAGAGCCATAATTCAATTTACTGTTGGGTACCGCGGGCATGTTTAATTTCATTTGCAACGTATTTAAGCTAAAACCAAAGCAAACCAAAGCAACCGACACCGACACAATGAACAAGAACAGCCGAACATCAAGTTGGGCTCAACTCGAGTTTAGCAGTGTGGTTGGGGGGTTGTATCCAGGGATGTGGTTACACCGGGAAAGGAGGGTGGTGGCCAGGCAGGCAGGCAGGCCGACAAAATGTTCAATTTAAAAATTTATGCAATTATGAGCCGCAAATATTATTATATAAACACAAGCGCAAATACGTATACGCGCCCAGGCAGTAAAAGGCCATTTCCCTGACCATCGAGCAGACAGCAAATGAGCAGCGAGTAAACAGAGAACGAATTGAGAGCAGCGATTGAGGGTCAGTTCAATAGGACAACATAATTTGTGATTTTATATTAGATTGTGTACTGCACTTGGTTAATGAGAGCCAGTGACAACAAGAAACAAGTAAGAAAGCTACAGTCGAGTGTACTCGACTGTGAGATACCCGCTACTCATTTTGAATAAAAGCAATATATTTTGCGGTATTATTCTCAAAATATACCAAATATACTGCAAAAATACTAAAAAAATATACCAAATGGTATATGTGGTATATCGATATAGTACCGCATTCAAAATATACCATAGACGGCACAATATACCAGATTGTCGGCCAAAGCAACTCAGACCCATTGTAAGTAGGGGTTTTTGCCCATACAAAAGTATTTCTTTAATTACTTCCACAATTTTTTTCTGATCGCAACCAAATTTTCAGGGATCATAACTACTATAGCTATTACTGTATATACCAAAATTCGTAACTCTAGCTTTAAAATTACGCTTGTTATTCGATTTTTTTGATTTGCAGGGGCGGAAGTGGGCGTGGCAAAAATTTGAAACAAACTTGATCTGCGTGCAAACATAACAAATGCTGTCGAAAAAAAATTATAGCTCTATCTCTTATAGTCTCTGAGATCTAGGTGTTCATACGGACAGACGGACAGACGGACAGACGGACAGACGGACGGACGGACAGACGGACATGGCTATATCGTCTCGGCTGTTAACGCTGATCAAGAATATATATACTTTATAGGGTCGGAGATGCCTCCTTCTACCTGTTACATACATTTCCTGCCGGCACAAAGTTATAATACCCTTCTACCCTATGGGTAGCGGGTATAAAAAAGAATATACATATAGTCGCGAGAAATGACTAACGAGTAGAAACGAACTAATAATCGTCCAATTAAAAAATTTAAATTAATATAAAAGTTCCTAAATTACAGACTAAATTTGCGAGTAGTGACAAATAAGTAACGAGTAGAGTGAAACAAATTATCAATGTATTAATTAGATCGATACTGAGTTAGCGAGTAGCGAGTAGCGAGTGACGAGTAATGAGTAGAATGAAACTAATAATTAAATAGTAATATTATTATTATCGTTAATATTATAGTAACGAGTAGTGTGAAACAAATTATCAATGTATTAATTAGATCGATACTGATTTAGAGAGTAGCGAGTGACGAGTAATGAGTAGAATCAAACTAGTAATTAAATAGTAATATTATTATTATTATTGAGAGTATTATATTATTCAATAACTTTGGGCGCTGCAAGACTATAGATTGTAGTACCGAGTAGCGAGTGACGAGTACTAACAAACGAGTAACGAATTGCCCAATCTCTAAGGATTTGTCCTTATATAATTTATCGACATCGCATAAATTACAACTAAGTACCTCAACTGGTCACAACAGAGCGATTAACAAGATAAGTAGCAAAGTAACGAGTAGCCAGAGCAGCTTGCTTAGACACACTTCGAGTGGCAACATATTGATAGACAATAATTTGTCTTAATGAAATTTTCATATTATTTATGAGATTGCCCAAACGTGTTGGACATGGCTCAATTCAGTTCAATTCAGTTATATTTTTTGGGGGATGTGCTCGCGTGCTCTATGGCTTCAGGGTCCACAAAGAGATGACGACGTCGCTGGGAAAACAAAAACAAGCTGCTACCGCATTGCTGCTTCAGGATGCCAAATTCTTTGTTCAGGGAGCCAACAACTTCTGTCTGCCCGTCGGGCAATTAGTGTTAGTTGCCATTTCCCCCGCACTCTCTTTCTCTTGCGTTTTCAGATTTGTGGCCTGTTGTTAGGGTTTGCTTTCGGGTTTTGGGATTGTTGTTCACACAGGTTGGCAACAACGATAACGACAACGACAACGACACCGGCAGGCAGGTTGTGTCTTTTATGTGCTGTGTGCATAATTTATTGTTTTTCTTATGGCACGCTCTCGAGTCTTTCTCTGTCTGGAGGCTGAAGCCCCTGTTTCAATTATCACATTTTCGTTTGTGACTTCGGCATTGGCAACATGCTTTCTAATTACATTTGCTTCGTTTACTTTTGCTTTTGCTTTTTGCTTTTGGCTTTTCATCGCCAGCTTCTTCCTGTTGGCAACCACAAAGCAAAAGTCCGAGCTCAAAATCTCAAAGCTCACTTAATGGGGCTTCCCCGCTGCGTAGCGTATGTTATTCGAGTGTGTGAATGGGAATGTGAATGTGATTGCGGCAAGTGTTTTGCTGTGATGCTGTGAATCAAATATCAATTGAATTTAAATTGAATTTTCAATTGGCCAAACTGTCACTTCAATGCCAGCTGCTGGGCGTTGGGCGGTTGGGCGTGGCCATTGTGGCCAGCTTGTGTTTGACAGCTCAAAAGTGTAACAAAATGTAATTTCTTTGCGTGTCTTGTCTGTGAACTTAAAATGTATTTTTACTTTCCACTTTTATAAATAGAACTAGCTAGGTATTTTATTTTGAATTAACAAAGGATTTTAACATACGTTCTTAATATTAATTACAAATGTATAAATGCAAATCATTTATATTAATAGTATATGTTATTAATGTGTTTTACAAATTTTCAAAAACTCTTTTATCTGCAAAATTTTTTCACATGTGTTCCAACCTCTCTTTACATCTCTTTACTATCTTTGACAACCCTTTTTGCTTGTCTTGTTGGAGTAAGTATCTAATGGAATGTTGCGGGTTTATCAGCAGACTTGACAGGCGTGCGACTCCTCCAAAACTCAGACAAAGAAAAAAGTGGATTCGTCAGAGATAAACAAAGATGTCAACCGTGACAGGATGCAGCAAGGACAAATGCAAGACCGCTTCAAACTGCGTTCGTTGAATGAATGAAAATGTTTTAAGTCTGTCCAAGCCAACGGATCTGAAAATAATATATAACTATGTTGAAAGAATTTAAATTCATTGGAGTAAATCAAGAAGGTGTCTTCTATGCTCCTTAATTTATTTGAATACATTTATAAATGAAAAGTGAAACAAATATAACATAAGGATCTGTAAACAATTTGTATTGGATGGGTTACCATAAATCAAATTAAATAAATATAATGAAATTAATTCAAATAATAATTCCTATTCTAACATAACAAAAAGAATATAACGGTGTATATGAAAATAATATATGACTGGGTTGAAAGAATTTTAATTTATTGGAGTAAATCATGAAGTCTGTCTTCTATGCTCCTTAATTTATATGAATATATGTATTTATAAATGAAAAAATATAAAAATTTGAATTCGATGGGTTAGCGTAAATAAAAATAAATAAATATAAAGACATTAATTCAAATAATAATTTCTATTCAATCATAATAAAGATTATAGCAGAGTAAATGGAAATAATTTAAAACTGAGTGGAAAGAATTTAAATTCAATTTAGTAAATCCAGAAGTCTGTCTTCTATGCTCCTTAATTTATTTGAATAAATTTATAAATGGAAAATGAAACAAATATAACCTATGGATGTGTAAACTATTTGAATTGGATGGGTTAACATAAATGAAAATAAATAAATATAAAGAAATTAATTCAAATAATAATTTCTATTCTAACATAACAAAAAGAATATAGCAGAGTAGCTAAGCTACAGCTGGCAGTCTGATCACTCTCACTTTATTCAGATTGAATCACAGTGCCTGCTGCAACCACAAAACACGAAAAGAGGAGGCAATGCATTGTTATTGGGCTGCCGGAGATGGAAGTTGAAGTTGAAGCCGAAGCTGAAGCAGCATCAGAAGTAGAATCTCTGTTCGAGGTTGAGGTAGAGAGTAACCTCACAACGCGTCAAGTTGAGTCGTCATCGTCATCATCATCGCGGGCATTGTCGACATAAATGCACAATTTGCACATAAAAGCATACACACACACACACACACACACACACACACACACACACAGGAGACAGTGAAGTGAATTTTCCACAAGCCGGTCGCGTTTTGAAGTCGCTCCTTTTGATCGCTCTGGAATTCGACAAAATAAGTCGAAAAATCAAAAAAAAGCGACTACGAGTGAGTTCGAGCTGTGCTTAATCCCTGTGTACTCACGGTCGGTCGGGGCACCTGCTGCTGGACGCCGGAGGCAGTCGTATCACCAGGAGACGCATTGGCAGAGTTGACGGCTGCGAGGGAAATTGTTGTTGTTTGCAGTACAATTGACCACAACTACTGGTAAACAATAACAATCGTACTCCCACGATCAGCTGACGACGTGGGCTGCACTATCACCAGCTGCTCAGCCAGACTGGGCGTTCTGGCGTTGCCAGTCGGCCAACCAGAAGCCCAGCGCAAAGCTTAAAAAGCACAGCGCAAAGCTTAAAAAGCACAGCGCAAAGCTTAATAAGCGCAAAATAACTGCATACTTTTAGGAGGGCCTGTTGTTTGCCGCGAGCGTAGCGACTGATTTGAGTGTGCATACTTTCAGGAGCTGCATATTAACATACGCAAAAAGATCCGCTGAAAGAGTGCAGCTGCAGTGGCGCAGTGCACTAAGGCGCGATCTACTCTGCGATCCACGGTTCGAGTCCACCAAGTTCGGAAAAAGTTCAACACTTAATTTATTAAGTGGCCTGGCCGAATAAGTGTGGGTCGGCGATGCAGCGCACACCACCACCACCACCACCTGCAGTTAACAGGCCTAAGTTCCCGTGTGGCAGCAGCATAGCAGAACCTGCATGCCATAACCAAACGGGCGACAACAGGAGCAGGAGCGAGGAACCAGCAAGCTCGTCGGCGGTCGCTGTGTTGCCGGATACCGATATGGCAGCCACACGTATCGTGCCTGTTGCTGGCCCAGCCAGCGAGAAGAGGTCGCTTAAAGACTTGTTGGAGCGCTTGGGCACGGAGCTGGACGGCCTTTCCGAGCAGTTTGCCTCGCAGAGGCACATCAATGAAAAGATGAGGAGCAAGCTGGCAAGAATGCAGAAATTGCATCGAGCCGCAACAGAGCTGTGTAAAGAGGCAAGCGTCACAGTCACCACAGACACAGCCACTGAAGGAGGAGCATTGGATAAAGCGGCCCCAAGAGCAGTCGTGTCAGCGGCATTCGGCATCAAGCCGTCGGCAACGCCCAAGAGACAGAGGGATACCGAGGCGGAGCCGAGGAAAACTCCACCTAAGCGGAACAAAACAGTAACTCAGGCCGAGTGGACTACTGTGGAGTCGAAAAGCATGGGGAGGAAGAGGACCACTACCAAGCCACGCCCTGACGCACTGGTGGTCAGTGCAAAAGGAGAGATGAGCTATAGTGACGTGCTCTCAATGGTTACCAGACGGCAGGATGGGAAACTGCAAAATGTCGCTGATAGCGTGATCACAGCGCGAAGAACTGCCAAGGGAGATCTTCTGTTGGAGCTCGGCGGCTCTGGGCTGGACAGTACTTCCAAACTGAGGGACGCAATCGAGAACGTGCTAGGGGATTGCGCAGAGGTGCGCAGCATAACCCAGCGAACCACAATTGCCATTCGTGACTTGGACGAACTCACGCGTCAGGAGGAAGTGTTGGCAGCAGTGCATGCGCAAGCGGGCGTTCCTATCGACGTGTGCCAGCTGAAGAGCCTGAGAGCGGCATACGCAGGCACGCAGGTAGCAATTCTCCAGGTGCCACCACTATGGGCTCCAAAAATCCTTGAGTTGGGCAAACTCAAGGTTGGGTGGTCACGCTGCAGAATTGTGGAGCAAGAGCAGAGGACGAGGTGCTTCAAATGCCTTGAGATCGGGCACATAGCCAGCAGATGCAAAAATCTCATTGACAGGAGTAACTGCTGTCTAAGATGTGGAGTACCTGGTCACAAAGTGGCATCGTGCACCAACGCAGCGAATTGCTACATTTGCAGCGCAAACGGAAGTAAACAGCTAAACCACCAGGCTGGTAGTCGCAATTGCCCATTGGCAGCAAAGAGCGCAACGAAAGCACACTCATGCAAGTAGTCCAGCTCAATCTAAATCACTGTGCAGCTGCGCATGACCTCCTGCAGCAAGCAGTACGAGATGATAGCGCTGACGTAGCTATCCTAAGTGAACCGTACAGAGCGGTAACAGGCGCAGTCTGGGCAGCGGATACTACGGGTAAAGCAGCAATCTGGGTGTGCGGCAAATCACCGTTGCAGTTCGGACACGAGCATGCTGCACGTGGATTTGTGCGAGCAAATATTGGCGGTACATGGGTCTACAGCGTGTATCTGGCCCCCAGTCTGTCTCTGGAGGAGTACGGGCGCATTCTGGATGAACTCGCAGCAGATGCTATAGGCCGCTCCCCATTAATTGTCGGCGGCGACTTCAATGCATGGGCAATGGAATGGGGCAGTCCCTGCACAAATGCGAGAGGCTCGATTGTGACGGAAACGTTCCAAATGCTGGATCTAATCCTCTTGAACGAGGGCACGCAGCAGACTTTTTGTAGAGCTGGCGTGGGGTCCATAGTCGACCTGACTTATGTGTGCAGCGCGCTGTCGCCTTCGGCACGCTGGCGCTTGAGCGACGCCTACACAGCTAGCGACCACCGTGCTATTCTGTGCGAAGTTGGCGGGCGGCGCCCCAGCAATACAGGTGACCCATCAAGATGGGTTAACTTCAACGCGGATAAGATGGATGTGCTGCGCTTCAGCGCTCGCATCCAGTGTATGGAAGCGGTAGGAAGCGCCGAGCAGATGGCTACGATAGCATTGCATGCGTTAGCGCAAGCATGCAAAGACACGATGCCCCCCAGAAGATCTTCCACCCACCACCATCTGCCAGTGTACTGGTGGAATGAGGATATCGCCACCGCCAGGCGGGAATGCAACCGCGTGAGAAGATGCTACCAGCGATCGCGAGGCAGACCGTCCTACACATCGTGGCAGCGCGAATACAAAGAGAGGCGGAAAGCTCTGAAACATGCCATCAAGGCGAGCAAACGCAAATGCTTCATCGAGCTTTGTGAGACTTTGGAGAGCGACCCATGGGGGAAGGCGTATCAACTGGTCACTAAAAAGATCTCGGCACACAAAGCGTCTATGCCACCGGATGATGTGATGCACTGCATTGTCCGTGAGCTGTTTCCGACTACAGCTGGTGAGACGGTGCGAAATCTTGATGTCGCCACATCCAATAACAGCGCGGCAATTGAGTGGGTTACCAGTGCCGAGATAAGTACTATCGCTGGAAGCATGAAGCTGGGAAAGGCGCCTGGGCCGGATGGCATTCCACTGAGAGCTCTTCGGCTCGCCTGTGCTCTGAGGCCGGAAATCTTCGTTGATATGTTCAACAGGTGTCTACAGGAGGCTGTCTTTCCAAATATCTGGAAATCGCAGAGACTTGTTCTGCTCCCTAAACCAGGCAAGAATCCGGGCGAACCTGCTGCATATCGGCCAATCTGCCTCATCGACAATGCGGGAAAAATGTTGGAAAAAGTCATATGCACCCGGCTGGAGCGCGCTATTGCCGCAGGAGGTGACCTATCGCCAAATCAATTTGGCTTTCGCAAGGCCAGATCGACAGTCGACGCAGCGACTAGAGTTGTGGAGATCGCCTCACACGCCATAGCGGGCAGCAGATGGAAGGGAGGAGCCAAGGAGTATTGCTTGATGGTCACGCTGGACATCAAGAATGCCTTTAACTCGGCTCGTTGGGACTGCATTCTCAAGGCTCTGGCAGCGTTCCAAGTGCCGAGATATCTTCTGGAAATCGTGCGTAGCTACCTTTCCTGCAGGCGGCTACTGTACGAGACAAGCGCCGGCACAGAGGAGTACGTCGTGACGGCAGGTGTCCCACAAGGTTCGGTCTTGGGCCCTCTTCTGTGGAATGCCATGTATGATGGCATCCTGAGACTAACCCTCCCACCGGGCACGCACATGGTTGGCTTCGCAGACGACATCGCCGTCCTTGTCGTGAGGAAGGAGCTGATGCAGGCCGAGAGTGTGTGCAACCAAGCAATTGCGATCATCCAGCAGTGGCTTGTCTCAGTTGGGCTGGCACTTGCGCCGCATAAAACCGAAGCCGTGCTGATAAGCAGCAGAAAACGTGTAGAAGTTGCGAAAATTTCGGTTGGCTGCACAACTATTACGTCCAAAAGAGCGATCAAGTATCTGGGAGTATGGATCGATACAAGGCTCAGCTTTCGAGAGCACCTGGAAGCGACGAGCAATAAAGCTGCAGGCACGAACCGGCTACTTTCAAGGCTCATGGCGAATACTGGAGGCCCAAAACAATTGCGACGATCGCTGATCGCGGGTGCCATGCGATCCATCGCACTGTTCGCGGCACCAGTATGGGTTCGAGCACTGGACACCAGGAGTTACTGCCAAGGGCTGGAGGCAGCGTTCAGGAAGAGTGCCATCCGCATCATTAGTGGATTCCGCACAATCTCTGATGACGCAGCGTTCGTCATCGCTGGTGTACCTCCGTTTGTGGAAATGGCCAGAGAGCGAGCTGCTACCTATCGGCAGCTGCGATCCCGGTACCACAGCAACGCCGAAACACGAATCGTTCGGACGGCAGGACGGCAAGAATGCCTAGAGAGGTGGCAGCGACGCTGGGATATGTCTCCAAAAGGCCGCTGGACGCATCGGCTTATCCCGAACATCGGGGAATGGACCGGCAGGAAGCACGGCCAAGTCAACTTCCACTTGACCCAGGTGCTAAGTGGCCATGGATGCTTCAGAAGCTATCTGCACCGCTTTGGTCATGAAGCTTCTGGCAACTGCTCTGAGTGTGGAACACTGGAGGATGCTGAGCATACTATGTTCGCCTGCAAGCTATATGAATCACTACGCAACGACTTGGAAAGGGCACTTGGCGTATCGATTGCGGTGGGAAACTTGGTCCCGCTTATGCTGCAATCAGTGGACAACTGGGTTGTGATATGTGAGTTTGTGTCAACTGTGATGCAGACCCAAAGAAGCAAGGAGAGAACCAGGAGAGAATCGATGGAATAGGTGGCGCTATGTCTCTTGTGAAGCATTGCTTCACGGCCGTACCACAGGAGATCGCACTGCCCTATACCCATCATAATTTATTTATATCATATCTGTTAGCATATTAACACTAGTAATAGTAGAGCAAAGTCGAAATAAAAAAAAAAAAAAAAAAAAAAAAAAAAAAAAAAAAAAAAAAAAAAAAAAAAACACACACACACACACACACACACACACAGGCGCACACACGCACACTCGTACTCATATTCAATGTACTTCCGGTGGCAGGACCTATGCGCAACGCATTGTGGCAAGAGGCCGAGAAGGGGGCAGTGGCAGGGGCAGCAACAGAGAGTCGGCACAGCGTCTGTTTTGATGTGTTTTCAAGGCCCTTTGACAGTGGCGGTGTTACAGGGATAATACACACACTTAATTGCTCAAAATGATGCGATTGTGAAACGTATATCCTCCATATGCCCAACACACACACACACACACACACACATGCACATATCAAATCTAAGGACATACAAGTATATATGAAGTACGGCCTTCTATGTAAAGTCTGAACCACCCGGGAGCTGCGTATGTGCAACAAATGGAAGCTTCGTGCAGCTTTTTCGCGCTCTGTCTTCATAGGGAGAGAATGATAGAGAAAGGGAGTGTGAGAGAGAAAGAGAGGGAAAGCGTGTGTGTATTTAAGGCACAACAAAAGACAGCCTAAGCATATCATTGGCGTTTTGTATGTGGCATAATTGCATTTAAAGGTTTTACAGTATGAAAACATAAGTACAGAATTTCAAAATGCCGCATACTGAAAATAAATTTGAATTTACAATGTGTACGAATGCTCTACTTTAAATAAAGCAAAACTAAATATAGCAAAAAATATAAATGAAAATAAGCAACTAATTAATGAAAATATGTCTATTATTGGAAAAATATTATAGAGATTAATGAGACCTCTATTACTTAAAATTAATGTAAACTTATTATTCCGTTTTCTAGCATCAATACAAATATTTATTTTTAAATCTTATTATTTAAAGCTCTTAGTGATTTTTCATGTCGCAATAATATATTATGAATATTAATAGCAATTATAAATGAAAATATAATCTTATAAATAATGCAGTCTGTATTCACTACTAAGAAAATTATTTGCTAATTTATTATATTTATACATTTTATTCATTACACATTAGTCAATCACAATTTGTTGTCCACCTTCAACAAAAATATTCGAATTATCCGTTTATTATTTGTAGCTCATTTCCCGCCTTAATACACTATTTAATATGCCCCATTGCAATGAGGGTAGCACACTTGCTTAACCTTGCCTAACCATGGATATGCCCACTCTTCGATTGAAGGACTGCCCACAAAAACGCAACCACGTTTCTGCGTTTTACTCGAGAGTCCTCCACGCTTGCATTGAAGCACTCCAGGGCGAGAGTAGAGCCATTACCATTGTTTCAATTTCCATATCAACTTCGTCGATGTTGTCGATGTGGTCGATGTCGATGTTGTTGTTTTTATTTTGATGTTGATTTTGATTTTGATGACCTCGCCTCAGTTTACAGCATCTATAAATACAACACAAATGTTGTACAAATGCTGCGGTCTCATATTTTTATTGCATATTTTACGAGATGAATCGTGACATTCAGTAGCTAGCCCCTGGATGCAGGGCGGACTTTGACCCAGGACCTCAACACAACAGTATTGCAATCCAATTGTCATTCATGACAGCTGTCGATCAGCATCAGATTCGAAATGGCGGTTCGAAAATTGTTTTCATATTTTACGGTGGTTGATTTCCCATTTTTATTGGCAGCCGCGACACAATTGTCGATTCGCCTTGCTCAGTACTCAGTTCTCTGTTCTCTGTTCTCAATTCTCAATAGAATTGAGATTTTCATGTAATTGCTGCCCTTTGTTTAGCCGCATGTTTGGTATATTTTGTAAATTATATATTGCATTTGCATAAGTTTAATCCACAATATCAGAAAATGACATGAGGCCACATCGATATTATTATGTGATATGATATGTCACTTGATATGCGTTCGTCAATGTGGATTAGAGATCTGCATAATTGTCATATTCAGAAGTAAAGAAATCTCTTCCAGAAGCAATTAAAATTGATTGTTGTGTAAGGGTTTAATAGATACTAGCTGTATCTATTAAATGTCAATATAATTGTTGTCATGATGAGGTCGACCAACTTTGATCACTGTATCATATGGAGATCTATAATACAAGTGTGTTCTACAAATGTATATACCACAGGTAAGTTATTTAACATCTTGCAGCTGTTTACAAATTAGAAATTTTTATTTTTTTTTTATTTTTATTTTCAAATCAGTGCGAAAAATTCTGTTTTTCTTATAAAGTCTTATTTTCATTTTACTAGTTTTTTTTTTGTAGATTACAATTTGCTTTTGAATTTAACCACAACTTTTTTTTAATATAACATATACATATATATTGATCATATATTAATCGCATTTTAATAAAAACCACTTCTTTTGTATATTATAATTTGCTATTAAATTTAACATTAACTTATTAAGTATGTATATTAATCGAACTATAGTAAAGTCCTCTTCTATTCGCTTCTCACAGTGTCAAGCTAAGCTTCGCTTTTTTACAATCAAGCTCAGCTTTCTAAAATACGTTTTAAAACCCACCTAGTAGGCTGTTATAATAAAAATAGATTTGCTTTCTTTTCTCTACGTTATCATCGCTCATTCAAACATCTGTTTATGCTCAACTCTTCGACTGATTGAACCATTCAAATTTGCACCTTTAGCGCATTGATCACTTTGCCACATTCAATTGTTGTATGAAATTGACATGAAATATTATAGCTTAGAATGTTTGCACATTGCAGACAACAATTTAAGGTAAATGAAATTTGGATTATGTCTGTTTGATATGTGTGGCAACTGGCGTCACACCTTGCCATCAAATTGCCATGCGACACGCACAGCAACAACAACAACAGCAACAACAACAACGGGAAGAACAACCCGCCAAACACCTTTCTGGCAACTGTCAACGCCCGTATGCGATGTTTAAGTACATTCAGATTTCGATTCACATTCAAACATTCGCACTCTGCAATCGCAATCACAATTTACAAGCTGCTGGCGGAGACATCCGCGACGAGAAATTTGCCATCAATTGTTTTGCAACCAGGCGTAACTCCCAAGCAGAAAGGTAGACAGAACCTGAACGTGAATATGAATCTGAACCTGAAAGGGACGGGAAAAGACAGGGAAAGGGAAAGGTAAGGGAAGTCTGCTGCTTTTGCATTCCCGCAGTAGCAGCAGCGGAGAGCGAAACATCTGTCGGATGTCGGAAGTTGTATCTGACGACACGCCCCAAACTTCAGGCACGCGGCAAGCAAGGTTTGACTACGACTCTAAAAGTAGAGAACAGAAGAAGGAGACACGGGCTGAGGCGGAGGCGGAGATGGGCTTGGCCGTGTCACTTTTTCATTGCAAGCTGCGATTTTTGCCTGGCAGAAGTTACGGAAATTATTCATAATTTTCCACCGCGTGGCATGTGGCATGTGACATGTTGCGACGGAAGATGTTATCGCAACATTGGCATTGTCATTGGCATTGAGACTGGCGCCTCACAAGGGTTGTCTGTCAAACGGAAGCGAAAAAGCCGTAAGGCAGATAATGAAATGCCTGCTGCAGTTCCACGAACTTGTTTTACCCGACCAAAGGCCTCTTTTTCACAAAATAAAATCTCTTTACTTTTATATTTATGTTGCGGGATTTCCATGATAATGACGTGATAATTGCTTTTCCGGCAGTGGCATCAAAAGTCAGGCCCGTTCTGTCAGTGGCCCGTTTGTGGAATCCTTGCAAGTGACACATTCACATTTTATAGCATCAAAAGTTCAAAGGTTTGCTGCTGTGCCACCTGCTGTGTGCTTTTAATTGCAAAGTGACGAAGATGTCGACGAGACCGACATCAGAACATCGCCTGGCCAGGATTAAGAAGCGACCGCCCGGCGCTTCAAAACAAAGCAATTACAGTGCAGCAAACACACACACACTTTATAGAGAGAAATCAGCCAAAAATAAAGCGCTTCAATTAGACGCAAGACACGTCAAGTATGTCGCCCCCAAAAGTGTCAGCTATCCGGAAGACCCAAAAAATACCATATATATAAATACAGTTGAAAAAAAGAAAATACAAAATGAATACTGTAGAGAAAAATTCTATTAGCGCCGTCAAGGAAATCGTCTCTAATAGCCAAACGTGCCACGTGCCCCTTGTGTCCCTTGTGCAGTCGTGTGTCAAAAGGACACAGGACGACCGCAGCTCACTCCCTTCGCTCCCACTCGCTGGCATTTGTGAGCGGGCAAATCTATCTGCCCATTGGCAAACAATACAATTGAAAAATTATAAAAATTCGCACTTTCAAATGCTGCCGTAACGGAGCTACCGCAAAGGCCCGGACGGACAGCGGACGTCGTTCTGCGGTAATGCCTGAGCCGACAGAGATACACTTGTTCCCATCTCCAACACGTGCCACACACAGTCAGCGCAAGCGCAAGCACTGAGGGTGATGATGAGTCTGAGAAGTGTAGCATTGAATCTGGATTGCGATTGAAATTGAGTTGGCTCAGGGGGGGAGAGCTATTTGAAAAGACGGGCAGACATCATCAATATTGCAGTCCTATGACCGGGTCTGTCAAATAAGCGTAGCTAATGTGTATTAAGTGCACTTTAGCCAAAGTTCCATCTAACCGGGAATGGGAATTTGAAACTGAATGGGAATGGGAATGGGAAGGAAGTGACAAGGGATGGACATGCAAAAGCATAAGCTAATCATGGTAATTGCCACAGTTCATGCAAATGTGCCATAGACATCAATAGAAGTCAAGTAGCAAGGTCGTTGCATTGGGGTTATGATGGATTGAAGGCGGCAAGGGAATATGAATAAATAACTGCAAGGTCGACTTAGTGCAATTAGTTTTTGTCTAGCATATTATTTATATGTCGCAGCTAATCATATTTAATCCAGCATTGACTTCTAAAATTAAAGCTGACACCTTGACTAGCAATATATTAATTCAATCGGAATAACTTCTGCTAAATAGGACAACATTTTAAATATAGGAATATTTTTCTACTTCACAACCATTTAACTGCAATTTTAGTTGTATCCAAAATTCAACTTAACCTCACATTGATTAAAAAACCCAACCTAACCTCACTAATACATTTTAGAAAGTTTAACTATATGAACAGACATTTTTTATAAATTAAATTGTAAAGTTATTAAACTTACCTTTTTAACTTTCTAACTTACCTGTAACAATACATTACCATCTCGAAACTTCCCTAACCTCATTAATGTTACCTAATTTTCAGAAAAACGTGTTTGTTGCGCATCTTTTTTTTAATTTTGTTGATTAAATTTAGAATTTTAGATGATCTAGCAGTTGTAAATAAGTAAGTTTACATCTAATATAAAGTTAACCCATAGAACCCAGAAATAACAACAGAACTTAAGTCTCAATCACGTTGCGGGCATCAGGTGCCCAAGGATCCCATTCCCATACCCCCTACTCCCAAAATAGATTAGGAGAAGTGCATGGAATTGAAATGATCGCGATTATCCTTGACCATGTTATTGTATTTCCATTTCTCGGAACTGGAGGCCTGACTGCTCCACGCACCCGAGCTGTTGCTTGAGTGCGTCTTCGAGGACGACGTCGACGAGGAATTCGATTGGGATTTGCTGGAAGCAGCATTATCCTTACTGGACGTCAGACACTTGTCGGTTCGTTCCGTATAGACCATTTTCGATGGATTTTTCTTTTGTTTTTCCGTAGGGTATTAAGTTGACTCAAGCCAATTTGCTATAAAATTGCTGATTGAATTTTGAAATGCCGTGTTTTCCAATTGAGATTGAACTGCGCAGTTTACTGGAATGCTGAGTGGGCAGAGTTCAAAGTTCACGGTACAGTTTGAAGCAGCGTTAGCACTTTAAGTTCCTTATTGTTGGCCGAGTTGCCCGTGCGTGATCCTTTGCTGGATGACAGACTGCTCAATCTGCAAACAATGATGCCCATAGTGAGTATAGTTCACATGTCTTTCATTGATTGACCCTTGACTTACCTGAATTGTTTAAGTAATTTGAGTTTGCTAATTTTTGGCATTGACACAAAACTTTTGCAAGTTGCACATTTGACAAAGAAAAAAAGGAAGTAATTGGAATTTATTTAAAGGAATCCCCGAACACGTGCACCGCCGATTGCAGGTTGCGCTCGCCTCAGTACTCAACTTTCTACTGAACCTCTAACGATGCCTGCAACTGCTTTAAATACCGCGCATTCGAATGCAAAAACAAAAAAACCTACTGCAAAAATGTCTCGTCACAATTCTAAAAGCAAACTGCGAACACTACTCCGAGCCAGCTGCTGACAACGTGTCGCATGAGCAAACGAAGAAAGCCCCGGCCCCGGTATTGGATCCCCCCTCCCAATGCCGAGACCCCGAAGTCCATACCACAAACACAGAAAAAACAACAAAAAAACTCAAGACCCCAGACATCGTAGCAGACGCAGACAAAAACCCGTTCGAGCGACAGCAATGCAAATTAGAGTTGCCAACCAACTGGTTTATCACATTTACAATAACAAACCGATATACTATAATGATCAAGATAATATGCATATCTCTCCACTGCTATATGTATACTATATACTTTATACCCCCTTAGCCAACGTACCGCCTGCTGTCACTCACGTAGTTCGAGTTCGAGTTTGGCTCGAGCTTTTTGCCCTATCGACTCTACCGGCCGGCCGGCTCTACAGGGAGTACCTCTATCTAGGGGTACTATAGACTACCCTAATATGTAACATCTTCTATTCTAGTTACATTGTTGCAACTCACGTGTGAGTGCTATGAATATGTATGAATACCTCATGTATAGAGTCGCATATTCATCGAATAGCGGAGCCTGCCTGAAAGCCTGATGTTGATACTGATGATGATGATGATGATGAAAAATGAACGCTGCATTGCATCAGCCAATGTTTATTTAAGAGCCATCAGCTCGAAAGCCTGTTGACTGCTTTTAGTATTTTAATCTGTTGTTGTCGGCCATATATATACATATATTGTATGTATGTATATAGTTGTACTTGAATCTTATCTATGCTTGTCATATAGCAAAACCCATAAATTACGCAGAAATAGTGTTCTTACCTTTAAGAATGAGTTCATCGTAATGCAACCTAACCTCAAAATGATTAAAACTTCAATGCTATAATTATTTTTTTAAATTTTAAAGTCTAATAGGAAAATAAACTTTATAATTTAAGTGTTTCATGCGATTTAAAAAAATAAACCAATTTTAATTTCTCATACTATAGTATTTCATATATGTAGAAAGAAACTTATCATTAAAAACCAAAATAAGTATTACCCCAACAAATTATATTTAATAATTTATTATTTTTTTATTACCCAATTTTGTTTTTCTCGACATCGAATTCGATGAATAAGATGAAGGACCGTAATTTTTATATAACGTAGTCACATAAAGTAGAATTGCTTTACAAACAAATGAATTTTTAAATTATGCAGTTAATGACAAACAACATGAGAATAATTTACAAAATACAGTAAACAGTTAGCTTGCATAAAAACAATTTAATTTAATGATCTCAGCATTGACGTAGTTTTACAAATTGGTTCAAATGAGGGCATTGAACGTCTAGGTCCTCGCGTCTTAAATGTCAATACTTGCACTTGATTTGCGGTTTTGTTGTCTGGCCTTAACAACAATATCTCGTTATCGATGTCTAACAAACAGGTAAATACCGAAAACATCATGATGTGCAATATGCAAATGCAACCAGACATATGGATTATTTATTAAGAAGCGTGCGATCCCAAAAAAAAAATAAATATTCCAGACTGGACAGGTTCCTTATGAGTGTTCCAACAAATAAGTCCATACTAAATTTTCTTATATAAAGGTGAGGTGTGGCAACATGAAATTATTAAGTGGCAACACTTTAAGCCGCAATGTTGTCAAGCTGAAAATGTTTCCAAAAATAATTGAACTTAAAATTCCTAAGATCGGAAATTTCTCAGATTACTTTTGAATTGAAGTTCTTAGCAATAATTTTAAGAAAACAAAATATTCAAATTATTTAGAAATGGAATTCTAGCTAATAGTTTTTAATAAGAGAAATTCAAATGAATTACAATTGAAATTCTTAGTAACAATCTTTTGACAATTTGGTCAAATGATTCACATAATATTCCATTGCTTAATCATCTGCCATAATGTCCTTAATTCAATTCAACTATAAATCGTTAGTTGTTTGTTTTGATTTTCGTAAACATTCTATGTGATTAGGGAACTCCCGTTCGATATGCTGTGTTTTCATTGATTCGTTTGCCATTTCTCGATTGCGATGACGTCGATCTGGTTTTGTGGAGAGATGTTTCTCGTGCCTCTTGTTGTTTTCGGCCAGCATTGACGCATAGCGATAAACAGTCTGCTACAAATGTTTCTTATTTTTTTGGGACTGTTTTCATAACAATATCATCAGTGATTTGCATACACACATGTCCAAGACTGGTTTCCTCGTCAGCTTATCACGCTCCGGCCGCATGATGATGATGTTGTTTGCCGATTGTCGATTCCCCAACTAGATCAGCGGTTGGGGTATAAAAGCGATTAGCAGCAGCCGCCTTGAACACACAACCAAATCGGCACGATACGTGGCTTAAACCAACCATAAGCAACAAGGCTCCTCAAATTTTTTCCATAACGTGAAAAAACAAATGTGTCAATGAAGACACCAGATACCAAAGCGAAGCTTTTAAATAATATAAGGTTAGTTTCAACTTTAAACTTGTAACATTTGAAAATTTACTAACTTCATTTCTTCTCTTTTCCCTTTCCCTTTGCAGTCTCTCTAAACATCTATCCTCTAAAAAGGGTTCACGCACCAGCAACTGCGGCAATCGTCTGGAATTCTCCGTGCTCACACTTCTAACCAACGTGCCCTGACTTTGTTCAAGCTCTAGTTATCCGCTGTAACTGTTGAAAAGAAAATCTCAATCCCTCAAAATGGTCCATCAGAATCGTACCCCCAGCAAGGCCATCCCAGCCAAGCATCTGAGTCCCATGCGCAGCATGGATGTGGTAGCCGGCGGCAAGTATGCCATGTCTGCCAGTCCGGCCGATAGTTTCCTGCGCAACAACCGTTTAACCGTGAACAGCTCCTCAAGTGGCAGCAACAACAACAGCGCCAATGCCACGGCCTACAAATACAACAATATGGTGAACAACAATCGTGAGCAGTTCAATGCCCTGCATTTCTGCTAGGCAGAGGAAGAAGGAGAAAGGAGAAGGAGGATAGTTGAAATTGGAGTTGATCATTATGATGTAGCTCGCATTTTGTTTGCAATAAATATATATATATATACGATATGGTATATATATAATTCATAATATATATCACAATTAATTTCTTGACGCCTGTTTTAACACATAAATCGCAGTCACGTGTCACATTTGCTGTGCAGCGAAAAGTGTTTTTTTTTTTTTTCGTTTTCAGGTTTCGTTTTCCCATTTTGCATTTTGGCAAATTAAATTATTAGCATCCGTTCCGCAAAGCCGCCGGCTGAAAACATTTTTCATTGTTTGCGGCTGTCTGCAAGCACTTTGTCATCATATGCAAATCAACCCGATGTGTATGTGTGTGTGTCTCTCTCTCTGTGTGTGTGTGTGTCTGTGTTTGTGGGTGTGTTTGCGTGGGGTTTCGCCACAATTCGCACATTTGAAATTCAGTTTTTTTCCATATGCGCCATATTTTCACATTAGACGCAAAATCAACAAAAGGCCAACAAAAAGCAAAGCAAACGTTCACTTGGATTTGCATAAATTGTGATTAGCTTTGAGCCCAATTTCACTAAGCCACAAAAGAAAAGACGTCTATAAGCCATCAAATGGTAATGGTTATAACATATTCTTATTTAATTCTAGGTTGAAATGGGTACAGCATTAAATATAAAATTCTTTAAATATAAGAAACATATTAGGTTTTCGTTTTAAAATAATGTCATTTAATTACTATTGAAATGCATTTATAATATTTTCTAAATGGAATATAGAAAATATTCAGAAAAAAAGAAATATATTATATTTGGTTTTTTGATAAACCTTTTATAAATTTACTTAAACTAAAAATGTAAGATCAGAATCAAAAAAATTTGCGGCATTTTAAAAAGAAAATATAACTGTGTTTAAAAGGTCACAAAAGAATCAATCAGCAACTTCCTTTGTCTACTCTTGACCTATGAAACTTTGTAAATTCTATCTTTATTAATATATGCAAATTTTTTATTAAAAACAAGCACTCGACCCGACTGACGATCCCCCTATAACTTAGTAATCTAATACGCCAAATTTAAATACTATAAAATTTTTTTATTTTTTTTTTTTGTAGCAAATTATATTCAGATAGTTTAAAAACTGGGAAACCTATTTCCATGGCAACAACGAAAAAAGCGGTCGTGGATAAAATAATCTTTAAAGTCGAATAATTTTTTCTCTTCCCACTTCCATATGTGACAGCAAGAAACGAGTTAATCTATAATTCTAATTTAAATCATAATCAAGTTCTTAACTTACTCATCGGCCTAAAGAAAATTATTGAAATCGCAAGCAGAAAATGTGACTATGTAAATCAAACGCGCTGTGCAAGTATGCAAATGATTTTCGAATAGTGTTTGAATGTTCTGAACTGGTTCCAAGCACTGACAACTGACAACAAAACAGAACAACAGCTGGAACAGCACGAATGCAATTATTGAAAGCGATGAGTAAGTGTATAGATAGATAATATGCTATGGAATTTAGAGTATATGCTTAGTCGTAGCTAAACTCGTTTAACTCGTCTGATTATCTAATGTTTTCAGTTTAACAATTTGCATTAACAAACACTCAGCTACATTATACGATGAGATTTCCCACAGGCTAATCGTGGTATCACTTTGTGATTGAAGTGATAGGCAAAAACAACCCCCGGAGAGGAAGGGAGGGGGGGAAATCATTAAAAGACAATCTGTTACATGGCACAAAAGTGCACAAATCATCTCCAGCCGCAGAGAATTTTATGCCCGAAAAACGTTTTTATTATTCCACTAAATTAAACGCTCAGCTCAAGTGAAGATTGCGCACCAAGAAGCGAGGACTCAATTTTGAAAGGCACAGATTGGGAAGAAGTCGAAGGAGGAGGAGGAGGTGGAGGAGGAGAAGGTGGAAGAAAAGTCCTGTGATGCGTCAGGCGTCGACAGTCATTAAATTATCACACATTTAACATCAAAAACAATTCACAACTCGCACAAGTAGCAAACCCGTCGCACCCTCAGTTTCAATCTCGATGTCGATGTCGATGTCGACCCTCTTGGCCTCCCCCTGTCGGCCAGGACTTGACTTTAACCCCCGCAATGCTGTAATAGCTAAGGACTGTTGCCCTGCCGCATTACAAGCTGAAAACATGGTTATTACATCAGGATGCCAGCAGTTGGGGGTTGTCTGTAGCGAGACAGAGTCAGAGAGAGGGTGAGAGAGAGAGACAGAGCGAGCACATGTGGGCGTTGCAAAACGGGCGATGGATGAATGTTCTGTGTCTTCTGATGATTATGACAGCATGACGACGACGACAACAATGATGTTGGTTATGGAAGAACAATCGCAACCCAAGGCGAGTGTAGTTTTTGGTTTTTGCATGGCTACTGTGCAATATGCTGGCCATTAAATGGAGCGATGACTGGGCCCACAGCTACACTGAACTCAAATTGACGATAAATCATAAACGAAACATCAATTCCAGCCGCACTTGACCCCGGCCCAACAAAATGGACAACACATTTTATTATTGCACGAAATTGCCAGACGGGGGCGGGGAAAGGGACTTAAATTTTAAAGATGTTTTCGCTTCATTTTGATGGTCACGTGCCGTCGACTTTGGCCCGAAATTAATTAATTGCCAAAAAGAAGATTGATTAAGCAGACAGCGACGAAAGACAGGAGAGAAAGAGAGAGAGCGTCGTAACCCATTCTCTGGAGCAGCTTATCTATCACGCCAACATCCTGAAAGGATCTGTCCCCAAAACTTTTATCCATTCCCCCATTCCCATCGAATTGGGAATTGCTATTACAATTTCCATTCTTGTCGCTGTCTAAGACTTGAACTATTCGCTGCTTTTGGGACGTAGCATGATTTATCGACATGTTGGCGGAAATCGCAACGCCAAAACCAAAATGCGGAACACAAGAACTCTCTTGCTCTGGGCTAAAAAGTTGATCCAATGCTCCAAGGAACGGAAACGCAATCGGCGCACTGCCAAAAATAAATTGATTACTGTCACGGAAATAGCTAGAACAGCAACACAGCGCACAGACATAGACACACTTACACATATGTGATGGTTATGCTGAAAGTTTGTTTATTAATCGATATACCAGGACGATACGACACCTGACTTGAAGCCAACTCCAACTGTCCCAAAGTCAAAAGCAGCTTACGACTAAATCAATGCAGCATATGGACAGAATGTTGGTTGGGGAGCAGGTGAGCTGAATCTAAGTGTGTTTGGGGAGCATTTATAGATCACGTGACGTGGCCGTAAATAGTTTTGTGCTGTCAATTAAGGACACCTGCAGCAGGTGAGTAGAAGTGTTTGAGTTGCCACATGCTTCACGGCAGCAAATTGTGCGTTTGACACATGCCTCGAATACTTAATACATAAATACAAATTAAAGCTAATGAGTGACTGCTTTTTCATAGCATACTTCTAGGCAACTTATTTAGTATACTTGCCTAAGTATTACAACTTGAATAGTTGAGTTTAAAACCTCCCTAAAACTATGCTACACTCTAGACAAGTCAGAGAAGTCATTACCTTGGCAATATTTTAAAATGTTTGAAAAGTGCCTAGAAAGTTTTCTAGCCCCCGCCTGAATAGATCTACCGGATAGTGCCCTGAGATAGCAATATGTCTATCTGACGCTAAAGTTTCTTAGCACTTACAGTGGGCAACCCTTTTTTTCGTGCAGTGCAATCGAAAACACCTACGACAAAGCGATTGATTGGCGGTAACAAATGTATTAGAAACTTTCTCTGTATAATTTCCGCATTTTCAGGACATGGAACCAAAGCATTCACTTCAAATTGCACTTCCGTGCGAAAAATTGTTTATCGAAAACTTTCATTTGTGTGCCCCCTCTCTCTCTCTCTCTCTCTCTCTTTTTCCACGACTATAATGTATATGCTTCCCCTGGCACTGAGAATATTTTTGCACAATGGAACGCCGTCCGCAGCTACCTTAACCCTCCCCCTGACCGTCGATAAAGTTTGCACCTATTGTCATTTTATTGATTTGTTATAAATTTCACACACACTCTCGCACGCTTATCATTTCATGCACTTCGATTAAATGTAAATGGCTGGAAAATGTTCAAAAGTGTCCCGCCCACTTTTCACAAGAGAAACGGACACGCGCTGGCCGTAACCCTTTTTTTCTGTTGATTCGCTTATCTTGTGACTTTTCAATACGATTTCTATCATTTAAAATTCCATTTTATTGCCGTTTATCAGCAAATAACAAAAAAAGGCGAATAGAAAAATGGAGCGAATAATAGCATTGTGAGTGCAAAAGACGTTAAAATAAATTGATACATTTTCAATTTTCGGATGCTTATCGATTTTCAAGAAAACTCACTTAAAGGCAGACCCTCAATTTCCCAGAGCCAGCTGTTGATGCTATTCTATGTTTGGCTGTGTGTGTGAGTGTGATTTTATAAAAGTTTTTCCACACTTGATTTGATAATGTGTCGTAAATTTTGCTGCTTTTGGCATTTTCACTTTTCGCTTGTGAAAATTTTCACAATTAAGGCACATTTAATGACGTGTCGCAAATATTAACACAACACTTCCTGCCAACCATCATCCTCCCCTGCCTGCCCCTGTCTCTCCCGCCTCACTCAAACAACACATCCCCCTTTTGACAAAGCAGCTGTTGACATCGTCGTCATCGTCGGCGTCATCGGGCAGCGTCCAGAGTCCAGTTTTTCCCAGTCGAACTTCTCAAAATCTCAGTCAAGTTTCTGCTAATTGAGCGGAACGTGAAAATTTTTCCTAATTAAATAATTTTCTTAATTTTAACGACTTGCCACGGGCGGCAGCACTCTGAGGCAATGATATTTTATGTACGAATAGAGTGTGCAACATTTTGAAATTACTGCAAGTATCTCAAAAATTATGGTTATTATTCGACCCATTATCAGCCAAGTGAATTTTAATAAGCCAACTTACTCCAAGTTTTGTCATTGCTTCAAATGCTCGCCTCGCCCTCAAGAAATTCTAATAAGACTTCCGATTTCTAATGTCAGCACGAAAGTATGCTACGAAAAAGGTGCGTTTGACAGCGAATGAAAATTAAAAAATTTATTTATGGCACTCTTCTGGGCGCTGTTTAAAATTGTTTGAATGGCACCTTTATGAGTCTTAAGAATATTGCAGTTGTTTTTGAAATGAACTCAGCAGAGTTAAATATTTGAAATTTGTTTTATATCTTCGCATTGAATTCAATATGAAAATTGCAATTAAAACATGCTTTGTTTGGCATACGTTTATTTGTCAATTAAAAGCGTCATAAAATATCAATATTATTTGCAGAAAGAAGACTAACTTGTTAAATATGCCAGGTGAAACGTGTTCTAGTAGTGAAATTTAATTTATTTGAAATTTGTTTAACGTAATTGCAAATAGGAGAATTTCACTCTAGTGTAGGTAATTGCATTTGCAAATATTGTTTGCGGTCTTGCAATAAATTAATATTTTACTAACTATTATAATTTAAGTGATGAGAACAGGAGTGAGAGAGACAGAGAGAGAGAGAAAGAGAATGAGTGAGAGACAGAGAGTGTGTGTGATGTATTGTAATTGAAATAAATCTCATTGCATATGCAATTTGCATATTAATTACATTGATTGAATCAACCGAGAGCCGAACGTAATCGAAGTTGACGTTGCCACAAAATGCACTCTTGATTGGGCTTGTGGCAAGTGTGGTTGCCCCCTCCCCCCACTCAGCACCTTATCCCCAAGCTGTCGCAGGGCTGAACCACTGCAACAATCACGATTTCAAGTCTGAGTCTGAGCTTGACTCCCATTGCAACTCCTAGACTCGAGTTCTTTGTTACGAGGGTTGCTATTTAAGTTTCTGGCCTAGGTCACTTTTAGCCATATTAGGACCAATTGGCTATTTCCCAAAAAAAGTTTGAACTTTTATCGATAAAAGCTCCATACAACTTTTTCATGTGCGACCACGTTTGATATCGATAAACGATTAATCAAAAACTTACCTCGGCAGAAAAATCGAATTAACTCGTGAACACTTTCGAGCAATAATTTTTCACAACTTTCGACTTGGATTATTACGACAAGAGCGCACCGATGAACTTAAATCTTTGTAAGGCGATGATGTGCCTTCCTATAGCCCTGTGAAAAACTGATTTAATGGATTCTATCGTGGCCGATGCTCGCTGGAAGACGAAGGTTGTGAAGGTCGTCCAAAAACAGACGTTGTGCCAGAAAACATTGATGCCGTGCGTGAACTGATAATGCTAGATCGTCATGTGACATATCGTGAGATAGAGGCATCCTTTGACATTTCTTCCACCAGAATACATTCGATATTGCATAAACACCTGGTCGTAAAAAAGGATTGTTCTCGTTGGATCCCGCACAATTTGACAATTGCTCAAAAAAAGGCTTGTGTGGATTGGTTCAAAGAAATTTTGGAAAAATACATTCCCTGTGCTTCAAAAGACATTTATAAGATAGTCACAGGTGATGAATCATGGATCTATGAATATGAGCCCAAAACAAAACAGCAATCGACCGTGTGGATCTTTGAAGACGAGCCAAATCCAACGAACCTTGTTCGTGGAGGAAGCACTATTCAGCAAATGGTCGCCTGTTTCTTCGGTAAAACTGGTCATGTGGCGACTGTTTCGCTTGAGCAATGTAGGACGGTCAATTCTGAGTGGTACACCATAATTTGTAAGCCTGAAGTCCTTGTGGAAATTCGAAAAACGAACAAGAAAAGATGGATCAGCTCACCACACCAGCTCAAACCCGCGCCTTTTTTTGTGGTCAAAACGTGGAATTCATGGGTCATCCGCCGTACAGCCCTGACTTGGCACCCAATGACTTCTTTTTATACCCGCACATCATCGAAAAAAGGCGTGGTCATCGATTTTCGATGTCAGAAGATGCTGTTAAAGCGTTCAAAAACCATGTTTTGGAGGTGCCTCAATCAGAGTGGAAAAAGTGCTTCGACAATTGATTTGAGGGCATTCAAAAGTATATAAATCTTGCTGGAGAATACTGTGACAAACAATAAATCCATTTTTTTTTATAAATATTCGCATTTTCATTATTAGGCCAGAAATATAAATAGCAACCCTCGTATTTGTTTAAACTGTCAGTCGAGTTTCTGCTGCAGTCGTTGTCAACAGACAGCAACAAGTAGAGTTCAGTCTCACTGGAAGCGTCCAATAGACAAGTTGCAAATAACGGAACTACACAAAAAACTGCATTTCAATTCTGCGCTCTAAGGGATTGTGCTGCTGTTGTTTCTGCTGCTGAGTCAGTCAAGGTTGTCTTGCATATACAATAAAATTGCAGCCAAAGTATCTCTAAATGCCAGGCGGCATCTATAATTAAGCACTTGCAACTGCAACACAATTGCTGGCTGACCGAAACTATAGATATACATATATAACAAAAAAAGTGTTAACGATCACGATTTATGGCCAAAGATAGCAATTTGCATTGAACACTTTGCAGCGATTCGGATATGCCAATTAAAAGATACAAGAATATCAACAGCGTGGGGTAAAAAGCAAACTTAAATTTTACTTTAAAAGAGTTCTTTATATATAAAAAAAAAAGTAGTTTTAATTTAAAAACTGGCTTACAATTTGCAGTGTTTGATAAAAAAAAGTCAACTGGCAAAGGCAATTTCCATATTGATTTCAACATACACAAAAATATCTGGCGCAGTTTGCAGGTATAAAACGATCTCTTATTTAGATAGTGCAATCAAATCATTTCCATCCAGTGATATTTAGCAATAACATAAGTATCTGCAGCAACTTGTCGTCTCTATTTAACTGCAACAAACGAATCTGCAGCACTTGGTGTGGCATCAACATGCTTAATCGATCATTGATAGCGCTCTTGGGTTTGATCGCAGCCACTTCGAGTGGCGAAGGAGCTCAGATACTCGGACTGTTTGGGCATCCCGGCAAGAGTCACTTTGACTTCTTTCGCCCCATGTTTGTGGAACTCGCGCAGCGTGGCCACAACATCAGCATGTACAGCTATTTCCCGCTGAAGCAGCCAGTGGCCAATTACACGGATTATGTTTTCAAAGGCATGCCGCTGCTCACAGACATTGTGGATCTGCAGGTGAGTTGAGTTGATTGATAACCATCGAGTTGATCTACTCACTCGAATTTCCGGTTTTGCAGATCTTTGAACAGGAGTCGCAACTATTGGGTTTCATTCCCTTCAAGGTGCCCACGTTCTTCATGCTTAACGATTGGGGATTGCGCTCCTGCAAGGTGGCCTTGAACTCACCGCTGATTGCCGATCTGTTGAGCTCCCCCTTGCGCTACGATGTTATCATCATGGAGCATTTCTCCAACGATTGCTTGGCTTCTGTGGCGCACCTCTTGGATGCTCCAGTCATTGCTCTGAGTAGTTGTGCCATTATGCCGTGGCATTACAAACGCATGGGCACACCGTTCATTAACCCCACAATGCCCATGAGTTTTCTGACCTACACGGATCAAATGGACTTTATGGCTCGACTCAATAACTTCTTACACTTTCACACTGTCAATGTGCTCTACAAGTGAGTTGAAGCCAAAGATGTTCTTCATTTTATTTTCCTCCTTTGTCTCTATCTCTCATGTCGCACTTTTCACTTACAGTTTCATCACACAGCCAGCCACGGACGCGCTAATAAGCCAACGCTTTGGCTTTGGCCTTCCGCCGATTAATGAAATTGTGAAGAACACGAGTCTCATGCTCATAAATCAACATCATTCCTTGACTGGCGCCCAGCCTTATGCTCCCAACGTAGTCGAAGTGGGAGGGCTGCAAGTGGGAAAAGCAAAACCTCTTCCCAAGGTAGGTTTATCTGTATATGAATATAGTATATAAAGCTTAATATCTCGTACTCATCAAGAACACTTAAATACTTTAAGAATTGTAGCATACACTTTGACAACCCAACCAGTCTTTTAGACAAATTTAGATCAAATAGTTTATAAGAAAATTTAAGAGTTTGCAATATACAAGATGTCACATACATATGATAGGGCATAAAAAAAACAAGAATAAGAATTTGAATATTCATCGTATTCTCGTTTTTACGGTAAAGTTGAGCAATTCATTGTTCTTAATATAGCATTCTTGACGTTTTATTTCCACACACAAAAACATATAAATTTATATACACATTTCATGGCCTTGGCTATTGTTATTTCTTTATCTCTTATCTTAAACTTTTCCAGCTTGTTCAACTTCTTAATTCATTTGTAAATTTGTTGATTATTTTCTTAATTTTTAACGACAGTTTTAGTTCATTTTGTAAAACTAGTTTCCACCAACTAAATTTTTAACACAAAATATTCTAAATATCAAAATGTTCTCACAAGAGAATTGGGCCTTTAGACGTTAACAATTCCACAAGTTTGATTTAGAATAGATTCTTTAAATGCAAAAATATTTGCATAATATTTAAAAACCAAACCATTTTATTTGATATCACAATTCTTATTAATTGTATACTTCAGCACCTGGAACAACTTTTCAACTCAGCCAGTCAAGGTGTCATCTATATAAGCTGGGGTTCGATGGTCAATCCCAGCACGTTGCCTCCTCTCAAGCGCCAGGCCTTATATGATGCAATCTCTAAGCTGCCCGGCTACACATTTGTAATGCGCATGAACAATCAAACTGGAAACGAGGGCAAGCCCAAGAATCTCTTCAACTACGAGTGGCTGCCACAGCGGGATCTGTTGTGTCATCCCAAGGTCAAGGCCTTCGTTTCACATGGCGGACTCTTGGGCACCACCGAGGCTGTCTACTGTGGCGTGCCAATGCTGGTGACTCCCTTCTATGGAGATCAGTTCCTCAATGCTGGAGCAGTAAAACAGCGACGCTTTGGTGTTATTGTCAGCTTTAAGGAGTTTGATGAGCCACATCTTAGCCAGGCTCTCAACACCATACTGAACGAGAAGTAATTAATGCTATAGTCGGTATAGAATGTGTGATAATAGTTTTATGTACTTTCAGTTTTGCATCGCAAATGAAGCGCTCGACTGTTGCCTTCCGAGAGAGGCCCCAAGAACCACTCGAACTGGCGATCTGGTGGATCGAGCATGTCATCGCCACTGGTGGAGCTCCCCTATCACGAAGTGTGGCCAGGAATATCAATTGGCTTGTCTACAACTCATTCGACATCTACGTGTTCTGCCTTAGCATCGTTCTATTGTTCTTCATCGCACTCTGGCAGCTATCAAAGCTCCTCAAATGGGCTGGTGACAAGTTAAGCAGTTCGACGAAACCCAAAACAAAACAACAATAAAGATATTACATTTCTAGGGCATATGTTTACTATTTATTTCAAGTCATGGCGAATATTTAGAGAATTCTGCTGAGTCAAAAACAATTTATCAGTTATCAATTTCCCTTTAAAAACACATTTGTTTTGACTAGACCGCTCTTATTTCCAAGAGATTGTTATGATTCTAATATCAAAATAATCGGCTCTTGGCGACGCTTAAAACAAGTGTAATTTGCGATCCACTTCATCGACTTGATAAAAAATCATCCAAATACTTCTTGGAAGTGCTTGAAATAATCTGGAATAATGATTCATTTGATTGTTGAACATAATTAACTCTAAATATTATTTGAATGACAAACGTTTTTCACTATCAATATTAAATTCAATTCCCTTCCAGACGACCTACTAAATAATCTTATATAATATATATTTTTTTGTTTATTTAGCTGAGTCTACTAAAATCAAGCCCTAGCAGCTGACCTCTTAAATAATCTTTGATTTTAGTATTTAGCTGATTAAAAGAAAATTTTGTATTCCTATATTGAGTATAATAATTCCTTATAACAATTACTTTGATCATATTCATGTCTACTTGAGACTTGTAAATCGTTTTATAATGACTGTCGATTGAATACTACATAGTAGTTATTTATTTGAATTTTGCTTTTTAATGATTACTATACATTCAATTTTTTAACACCATGTATTACAATGATTAGACTCAGTTTTAGATACCCTGTTATTACATAAAGTTATCCAACTACCGTAGGTACAGTCATCAATAATAAAAGTACTAATAATAATATTACTACAAGTGGCACTTGAGAATGTTGATAACAAATGTTTGGCATAACATTCGAGGTGCCCGTCTACACAACTCAAGCGATAAGCGAACACGCTTGCGATTGCTTCTTATTGTTTATGGGTCTCGTGCAACGTCAACCGGTTGTTTTTGATGAGCAAGACGACCAAGCAACAACACTTCCGACTTATATAGTACATACATTTGTGTATTTAATGGCACGCACACATATAAATATACCATTTGTATACATTGCCAAAGAGCGATCAATGACAAGGCAAAATTTTGAGAGAGTGCAATGCACTGCACAGCAAGTCTTTCAAAGCTTCCCAAAAAAATGCACAGCTTGCAGAGAGAATGGAAATTTGCCGGTCAAAATTTCAAGCAGTGCAAGAGTCTCTTTAAAAGAGAGAGTAAAATAGAGCAGAGCCCAATACAATTTGAGTGCAAACGAATAATGCATTGACAATGCCTTTGAAAGTAAGAAGAGAAAGCAAACTACAATAGCCTGATCAGTACGTATACACGTACATACATTATCGAATTTGACGCTGCAGCCGAGCAGCGCAGCTTTATGTGTGAAGAAGAGATGTGCACTAGCCATAGTCAGCAACTTGCGTTTGCTGATTTGTCAGTCGCTCACCGTAAGTCAAACAAATCACATGTGTGCGCGCGTTCGCTATCGCTGCCAAGAGTACGCACATACATAATTGAGCTTCGTCTTTCATAAAATAAAGTGTTGCTCAATACAAAAGTGAGTGTACATATCACGCTTTAATTAACGAAATATCACCTCTTGCTGTTGTTGTGTGACCTGTGTGTTGAACCTATAGTGAAATTTACATAATTTGGTGTTGTTTGTGTCATGCGCAGAGCTGCCAACTGCAGCCAAGGTCAAATTATTGCAATTTGCAAATAATCAAGAAGAGCAACAAGTGTTATTTTCGATTTTTCTAATTTCTAATTTTAATTTACTCGGCATACCATTCTGCAACAAAACAGAATTCTACATATTCACCTACTAAAAAGATGTCGCGAATGTTGCTGCTGATGCCGCTTTTGCTGTCGACGCTGCACATCTTGGGCCACCAAGTGGATGCAGGTCGTCCACTGAAGGTGCTCGGATTGTTTCCGCATCCCGGCGTCAGTCATTTCCACTTCTTTCAACCCATCATGCATGCACTGGCCGAGGGTGGACACGACGTCAGTGTGGTTAGTCATTTTCCCAGTAAAAATCCACCCGTACGCTACAAGGATTTTCCGCTTACCGGCATGGACAAGCTAACAAATAGTGTGGACCTCAAGGTGAGCAACAACAACAGCAATGTAAAAGTACCAAAACATAACGGAATATCGTGCGTGCATTTACTACGAGTCGGCACTGCTTGCACTGCTTAGGATATTTTATTCTTATTCAACTGTCAAGCAGTATACGGTTCTAATCAAGAAGTGAACCGCTTGCAATGTGTGCCGGGTCTATTGTGAATGGCATGCAGTGCTTTCGTAATTAGCTTTTAATTTGTTTACACAATAAAAGCAAGTTTGTTACCTCACTCAAGGATTGCCCAAGGCATTACGCATGAAATGAACTTTCACTTTCAGTTTTTCATTGTGTGGTATTATAAACAATTCATTACTGCGAATTTGTTAATGAACTTTGCTAAAAGCGAAAGTAAAATTCGAACAATAACAATTTGGTTTTATTTTTCTTTTTTGCAGTTTTTCGAAAAGCGTGCCTTCTACAATCACTTTGTGGAGTTCTTTTTGCTCCACGAATGGGGCAAGCAGTCGTGCAATTCGACACTGCGCTCGGATGCGTTGCAAACGATCCTTAAGAAGAAGGCAGGCTACTATGACGTCATTGTGATGGAACAATTCAATACGGACTGCATGATGGGCGTGGCGCATCAACTACAAGCCCCCATCGTCGCCTTGAGCAGTTGTGCTCTGATGCCTTGGCACTATGAACGCATGGGAGCACCCATAATCCCCTCCCACATCCCGGCACTCTTTATGGCCCAATCACAGGACATGGACTTTGCAGGTCGCCTGGCCAATTGGTTCAGCTTTCACGCACTCAACTGGATGTACAAGTAAGTGCAGCTGCAAGAAAAGATCTATTCACTGTTAGCCAATTAATTATTCATCGACCTTAGACTGATCTCGATTCCCACTGCGGATGCTTTGGTGCAGTACAAGTTTGGCCATGATTTGCCCTCAGTGGGTGAGCTGGCGAAGAACACATCCGTGTTCCTGGTAAATCAACACTATTCCCTCAGTGGGCCCAAGCCTCTGCCTCCCAATGTCATCGAGGTGGGCGGTCTACACATTCAGAAATCCAAACCTTTGAGTGCTGAACTGCAGCGACTTCTGGACAGTGCTGAGGAAGGCGTCATCCTCATCAGTTGGGGCTCCATGATACGGGCCAATTCGTTGTCGACCGCCAAGCGGGATGGCATTGTACGTGCCGTGGCTCGACTCAAGCAGCAGGTGATCTGGAAGTGGGAGAATGAGACGTTGCCCAACAAACCAGCCAACATGCACATCATGAAGTGGTTGCCCCAACGCGATATTCTCTGTCATCCCAATGTGAAGGTGTTTATGACCCACGGCGGTTTAATGGGTAGCTCGGAAGCGGCTTACTGTGGAGTGCCAACCGTTGTAACGCCCATGTATGGTGATCAGTTCCTCAATGCCGCTGCATTGGTGCAACGTGGCATGGGAGAGCTGCTTAACTACGAGGACATTTCCGAGAACAGCGTAATGCGCTCCTTGAAGCGCGCCCTGGATCCTAAGTGAGTTACTTATGCAGTCTCCATTTGTAATTTTACTAAATTCCCTTTCGTGCTTTCCAGATATGCCGAGGCTGCCAAGATTGTGTCCCATTCCTTCCACCATCGACCACAGCAGGCGTTACAAACAGCGATCTGGTGGGTGGAGCATGTTGCTCACACAGGCGGAGATCATCTTATCAAACCTAGTTCTGTCCAGATGTCACGTTTCGTCTACTACTCACTGGATGTTTACCTTGTTGTGGGCAGCATTCTGGCCATTGTCATTCTTAGTTGGGTTTCGCTCATCCAGCGATGCCGCGGCAAGAGACCAGAGCAGAAAAACAAGCGGGATTAAGAAGGGATCTTGGTGTAGTGTATGTGATATTTTAAATGTGTATGTCCTCCTAGTGTACTATAGTCTGTCCAGTTCTAAAACTACATAGAAGATAACATAGTTGCCTCGCGATTTTAATCACTAAAATCATTTTAGTTTAATGGTTGTAGCTGTCATTATGTCATTCTTATCTGTCTATTACATTTATATTATCTCCATGACAATAATTGTAATTTATAAATATTTTGCAATGAGCACAACAATTCTGAAATACTTTTTTAATCGAAAACATTTTATTTGCAATATTATTTTTTCCTGTTTAAAAGATAATAACTTTAATTTCAATAAAATCGATTGCAATGCCAATCATATGAAATATAATATCTTCAGACATAAGTTTCCGGCAAGCTCGCAAGCAAAGAAATGATAAAAAACGATAACGTAATAATATAAGATTAGCTATTATACAATTTAACCCCAAAAAGTAAAAACTGCACTGTGTATTTTTGATATAATTATTTACTTTTCGTATATTTTCGACAAAGTTGCTTTTAGAGTATTTGCACTGTAATGGTCTTATAATCTACAGACATTTAATATTTCCAAACATATCTTCCAGACGTTTTAACTTTATCAGCAACAAATACTACAAAAAAAAAAATTTAATCTTAGCACAATCAGAAAGTGCTAACAACCTACTCTCTCGCCTAGGTGGCAATCATAATCGCATAGCAATTGTGCGGGTTATTCGTACTTGAAATACCCTTTCCTGAAAGTTATTTTCAATATAATATTTATAAATATAAGTATATCAAATATTTGTTAAAGTAAAGCATTTTGTGCTGGTTACAAAAAGTTACAAAAAATTCGACCTTGATAATGATTGATTAGGTACTTTGAACTTCTATCGAAATAATGCTCCAGGGTATTTCGAGTTCGTCATCGGCGCACAAATGTTGCCTTTTTATATTGTTTGTTTATTTATGATTTTACTTTTACAATGCTCATGATCCAAGATTTGGGGTGCCTCTCTTTTTCTCTCTTCCCTTAATCGACGAACCGGTGAAAAAACGTCATTTCTTTCGGGTCTCACATTGTCGGTGAAGCAGATCTCTCAGTTGTTGCACGATGTTCGTGGTAAACACAAGTGTTTCTTTCGCTCACTCGTAATTGAGTAATTTTGAGCAAGTTCATTACCTATCTAGAGGTTAATTATAGCAGTGCCTCTGTACACATAACATATATAAATAATAAATAGTCTATTACATATTCGAAAGAATACTTGCGAAGTATTCGAAAATTAATTATGAATCTGTGTAAAATGGGTTCAAAATGCAATTGGATGTGGTTGCTGATCTTTTCACTGTTTTCCTGTCTGGATACAAGCCATTCCCTTAAGATCTTGGGCCTCTTTCCGCATCCAGCCATCAGTCACTTTCAGTTCTTTCACCCGATTCTACGCGGTCTGGCGGAAAGTGGTCACAACGTCGATGTCATCAGTCCGTATCCGGATGCACAGCCACCACTTGGCTACACAGACTATCCGCTAGCCAGTAATTTCAGCATTACACTAGACTTTAATGTGAGTATTGCTCTCTTGAATTGGTCGAGTATAAATCAAAGTGTATTTCCCATAGATCTTTGAGGGACGTCGCCTGTCATTTCTGCTGCCCTATGTGGATTTCTCGTACCTCTATGCCTATGGCAACGATGCTTGCCGCGAGACACTTTACAGCGATGGATTGGAGCAGGTGCTCAAGCATCCACCAGGCTATTATGATGTCATACTCATGGAGCACTTCAACACGGATTGCCTAATGGGCGTGGCCTACAAGCTAAAAGCTCCCGTTGTGGCTCTCTGCAGCTCCGCCATGATGCCTTGGCACTACGAACGCGTGGGCGCTCCCTTGATTCCTTCGTATATATCTGCTCTGTTCCTGGGTCAATCACAGCAGATGGACTTTGGCGCACGCTTGGGTAACTGGGTGGCCACGCATTCGCTCAACTTGCTCTACAAGTGAGTAACTTAATAACTTGCGAAGATAGCAGCTAAATTTCTGCATTACCTTTCAGATTGTGGTGTGTGCCTGCTGCTGATGAGCTGCTGTTGCAAAGATTTGGCCCTGGCATTCCAAGCACTGCTGAGCTGGTGAAGAACACCTCACTAATACTCCTCAACCAGCACTTCTCGCTGAGTGGCCCCAAGCCACTGCCACCCAATGTCATCGAGGTGGGCGGCGTGCACGTCCGTCAGCCAAAGCCTTTAAGTTCGCAGCTGCAGCAGTTACTGGACAATGCCGAGCATGGCGTGATTGTCATTAGCTGGGGATCGCAACTCAAGGCGCACTCTTTAAATAGCGAGAAGCGTGATGGCTTGCTGCGTGCATTGGCGCGCCTCAAGCAACAGGTGATCTGGAAGTGGGAGAATGAAACATTGCCCAATCAGCCATCAAATGTCCACATCATGAAGTGGCTGCCACAAAGAGACATACTGGGACATCCCAATGTGCGCATCTTTTTCACACATGGTGGACTGCTTGGTCTAACCGAAGGCGTCTCCAGTGGAGTGCCCATCGTTGGCATGCCCATTTGTGGTGATCAGTTCCTGAACATTGCTTCGCTGGTCGAGCGTGGCAATGCAGTGAAACTGGACTTTGCCACTCTCAGCGAGGAGACTGTTTTTGAGGCTTTGTCGCTTGCCTTGAATCCGGAGTACAAGTTGAATGCCCAAAGGATTGCCACCGCATACAATAACCGCCCACAGCCGCCGTTGGACACTGCCGTATGGTGGGTGGAGCATGTGGCAGAGACGCGTGGTGCACCACTGCTGCAGCCCAGTGCTGTGCATCTCAGTCGCTTTGTTTACTACTCGCTGGACGTGTACTCGGCCATTGCTGGAGTGCTGCTAATAATCTTCATCAGCTTTGTGGCACTTTGGCGTCTCTGCTGCCGCTCCAAGCCCAAGCGGAAGCAGAAATCCAAGCGCAATTAATGAACAATTAATTAATTGTGATTATTTAAAAGACAACAATAATACATAGAATATATTTACAAAAACCATCAAATTCAACATCTACAACTTTGCCTTGCTGGCACCAGGGAAACCCAATCGATAGAGACCCACAACAACAGCGCCACCCAGACCCAAATTGTGTTGCAGTGCCAGCTCCACATTGGCCACTTGACGCTTCTCGGCCAGACCACGCAGCTGCCAGCAGAGCTCAGCACACTGAGCCAGACCTGTGGCACCCAGAGGATGACCCTTGGAGATCAGTCCACCACTGGGATTGACCACAAACTTGCCTCCGTAGGTGTTGTCACCAGCATCAATGAACTCGCCAGCCTTGCCCTCGGCGCAAAGACCCAACGCCTCATAGGTCACCAACTCGTTGGCCGAGAAGCAATCATGCAACTCAACAACCTGCACATCCTGTGGCTTGTAGCCACTCTTCGCAAACAGACGCTGTGTGGCCAAGCGAGTCATGTCATAGCCAGCAATCTTCATTAGGCTTTTGTCGGCAAAGGTAGACTCTGGGTCACTGGCCATTTCCATGCCCACGATCTCTACAGCTTGCTTCTCTAGACCATGACGACGCACGAACTGCTCAGATGCCAAAATGGCAGCACCAGAGCCATCGGAAGTGGGGCAGCACTGCAGCTTAGTCAGCACACCTTCGACCACCTGCGGCGACTTCATAATCTGATCCAACGTATATTCATCGCGGAACTGCGAGTATCTAAAAGGGAAGAGTGAAAAAGTAGATATACACAACACGCCATAGGGTGGAGCAGATTAATCGAATGGCCAATGTTCAGCCAGAGGATGGCCCCCAACGACAAGAGATTAGATAAGCCGCGTCTACTGGCAGATTGAACTTTCGACTTCGTTTGCGGCTAAAACTTACGGATTATTGACCGAATGTTTGTGGTTCTTCCAGGCAATCTTGCCGAAATGTTCGGGCTTTGTGCCGTACTTCTGCATATGTTCCTTGCCAGCATTACCAAAGATCTGGGCTGCCATGGGACCAGCTCCGATCTCGGTCAGCTCACCCATTTCTGTGATGTGGCGTTCCATCGGATTGGCGCGATCAAAGTACTATAGAGTAAAGCGGAAGTAAATTGTTGTTTATGCTATTAATGCAAATTAAGCTAACTCACTTTGGAGGCCAGAGAACCACGCTCCATCTTTTCGAAACCAAGAGCGAGCACACAATCAGCATTGCCCGACTCGATGATCTGCTTGCCCAGATACAAGGCACTGGAGCCCGTGGAGCAATTGTTGTTCACATTGTACACTGGAATGCCTGTCATGCCTACCTCGTAGACAGCACGCTGGCCGCAGGTGGAGTCACCATAGACGTAACCAACGACAGCCTGTTGCACCTCGTCGTACTTGATGTTGGCATCCTGCAGAGCCTTGGTCACCGCCTCCTTGGCAAAGTCCGGATAGCAAACATCGGCACGGCGACCAGGCTTCTCGAACTGGAATATAAAGATCTCTTTGTTAGCAGGCCATATCAAAGGTCGTCTTCATACTTTGTACCTTGGTCATGCCGACTCCGATAACGTACACTTTTGTCTTGGTCATTTTGTATTCCGTCTGTTGTTCCCGGCGTACAAACAGCAAGTGTTCGTTCAAATTTATATACAACGGGTGAGATCGCTGTTATACTGTCATACTGTTGTACGTTGCTGTTGGGCACGGCAGAGATTAGATTAGAGGCGAAGAAACATCGATAGCACTCGCGCTACATCGATGTTTTTTAATTGTTAAACATCGATTATGTTCGCTATTCATTGATAAATATAATAAAATAAATTATTTAAATTATTTTCAAAACAATTATAGTATTGAAAACAATACAATATAACTTGGACTTCATAATGTAATTTTCAGAATATAATTAAAAAAAAGGGTAATAAAGTGTATAAGCAAAAAAGTCAAATTCAGTAAAAAAAAAATATTAATTACATATTGCATGTATGTAAATTTAATTTAAATGTAAATTACGCTGCGCCTTTATGATAGGCAATGTTTATTTTATTAGCCGTCACTCGTAGTTGTTGTTGTTGTTCACTTTCAGCGGCTGCGAACATCAAAAAGTGTCCAATCTTCAGGTGAAATACCAGGCGAACATAATAGAGCAGCAAGCAGTTTAACTTCCCACACAAAAAATAAAAAGCTCAATTTCTCTGAGTGACGATTAAGCGCATGAGCTGATCTGTGAGTATTCTCGTAGCACTTGAGTGACCCAAATAGTATGAGTGACTTTGTGTAAAGTTACTTGCTGCTGATTTATGTTCGCCTGGTATTTCATCGGACGATTTGGCACTTTTTCGGCAGCTCTGTCGTCTTTAAATGACCAACAACAACTACAACTACAGCCGGACAAGCATTCTATAACGGCTTTTTCAATTTGAATTAAAAGCAATATTTTATGTTGCATACTTTTGGGGGCACAACAAATTTATTTAAATAGGACGAAATTAAACATAACTGGACCATATCCTTCAATAATTTTAAAGGATATGATCAAATTAATCGATTGGCATCAATAAAATATATCAATATCTGATTGAAATTTATGGGTTATCGATTCCTAAGGAAAAATTAAAATTTCTTAAATTCAGGATAACTCAAAAACTAAGAGGACGATTTGAAAGTCCTTCGGGTAGATGATAGTCCTTACTAATAGACTTCGTTTGATATAGGACTTGCAAGGATCTGACAGGATACACACGAGATATAAGCAATTTTCTATTAATAAAAAAATGCTTGTAACTCGGCTGTTCACAGGACATTCGTCCTTTTTGGAATGCCAATTAGTTTGTATTGATTTGATCTATTGATCGTTTTTGAAATATCCAAAAAAATTCAGTAAAAAAGTGAGTATTGCATGAAAATTAAAATTAAATATAAATTATGCTGCGCCTTTATGATAGGCAACGTTTATTTTATTAGCCGACACTCGTAGTTGTTGTTGTTGTTCACTTTCAGCGACCGCGAACGTCAAAAAGTGTCCAACCATCAGGTGAAAAACCAGGCGAACATAATAGAGCAGCAAGCAGTTTAACTTCTCACACAAAAAATAAAAAAACTCAATTTCCCTCAGTTTGAGCACATGAGCTGATCTATGAGTATTCTCGGAGCACTTGAGTGACCCAAATAGTATGAGTGACTTTCTGTAAAGTTGCTTGCTGTTGATTTATGTTCGCCTGGTATTTCATCTGACGATTTGACACTTTTCGGCAGTTCTGTCGTCTTTAAATGACCAACAACAACAACAACTACTAGGACAACAACAGCAACAACATTTTCTGAAACCTTTTATGTTGCATACTTTTAGGGGCAAACAAATTAAATTGATTAAAAAGGACAAAATTAAACATAATTCGACCATATCCTGACATAATTTTAAAGGATATGATCTACTTAATCGATTGGCATCAATAAAATATGTCGATATCTGATTGAAACTTTTTGGTTATCGATTGCTGAGGATAATGTGAAATTTATAAAATACAGGATAACTCAAAAACTAAAAGGACGATTTGAAAGTCCTTCGGATAGATGATAGTCCTTACTAATGGACTTTGTTTGATATAGGACTTGCAAGGATCTAACAGGATATACCCGAGATATAAGCAATTTTCTATTAATAAAAAAAATGCTTGTAACTCGGCTGTTCACAGGACATCCGTCCTTTTTGGAAGGCCAATTAGTTTGTATTGATTTGATCTATTGATCGTTTTTTAAAAATCCGAAAAAATTCAGTAAAAAAGTGAGTATTGGATGTAAATTAAATATAAATTATGCTGCGCCTTTATGATAGGCAACGTTTATTTTATAAGCCATCACTCGTAGTTGTTGTTGTTGTTCACTTTCAGCGGCCGCGAACGTCAAAAAAGGTGAAATACCAGGCGAACATAATAGAGTAGCAAGCAGATTAACTTCTCACACAAAAAAAAACTCAATTTCTCTCAGTGACGATTGAGCGCATGAGCTGATCTATGAGCACTTGAATGACCCAAATAGTATGAGTGACTTTCTGTAAAGTTGCTTGCTGCTGATTTATGTTCGCCTGGTATTTCATTTGACGAATTGGCACTTTTTCGGCATTTCTGTCGTATTTAAATGACCAACAACAACAACAACTACTAGGACAGCAACAGCAACAACATTTTCTGAAACCTTAAAAACATTTTAGGGAAAATCTTGTATTTAAAGCTTTAAAATCCTAGAATGCCATTTGATAGTACTAGATATTGTGATTCCAAAAAGCTATAAAGCATACCTATTGGTAGGGTCATCATGATATGGTGGATATATAATATTTAAATTTAAGTTATATACTTACCTTGCTTACCTCTTCCGAAAGTCGTTTATTGATTTTAAGAGACCAAATAAAACAATAAATTCATTATTATTTATTTCTTTCTTTACGGTATCAAATATACACTTTACAGACTATACTTATGTTCTATATTTTATGAATATATACTTATATATTAAAAGATAATAAATAAAATAGTTAACTATTTAAAAGATACACTGCATCATATCCTAAATAAATCCTTGCTCGCATATATAATTCAAAAAGTTGCGCGCCGAAACTGAATCTGATAGTATTAAAAATTTCCCTTGTGGTATATTTTGCTTTATTTCCCAGGTAGCATATTTCGATATACAACTTGCGGTCACACTGCTGATATTTACTTGACTAGCCCGTTTACCAACGACTACTTTACTTATTAGTAAATTATTAAAGCCGAGTCGCAGCGGTTGGAATTATCATTTCTATCAAAAAGTAAAAAAAAGAAGTAATTATCAAGATGACCAAGACTCGAGTTTATGTTGTTGGTGTTGGCATGACAAAGGTAAATAAACACATAAAAACCAAAACATTGCGACGACACAACAAAGAGATGGAACCTTCTCTAAGCGGCTGCAAGACAAGTTGCTCAATCCCAAGCTGCTGGAAAACAGCAATTATCGCAACCGGACTTTGAACTACAGTGCACTGCGGTCAAAGTAGAGAGCCTATTGAAGAGTGGTATTTGTTGTTTTTTGTCGAGCAATCTGAATCTCTAGCTATAAGCATAATCTAAAAGTGAGCCGATTAAGTCTTATAAATAAATAACTCGAATCCTCGATTATTTTCCTTTCAAGTTCGAGAAACCAGGTCGCCGTGCTGATGTTTGCTATCCGGACTTTGCCAAGGAGGCGGTCACCAAAGCTCTGCAGGATGCCAAGCTGCAATACACGGATGTGCAACAGGCTGTCGTTGGCTACGTCTATGGTGACTCCACCTGCGGCCAGCGTGCTGTCTACGAGGTGGGCATGACAGGCATCCCAGTTTACAATGTGAACAACAATTGCTCCACGGGCTCCAGTGCCTTGTATCTGGGCAAGCAGATCATCGAGTCGGGCAATGCTGATTGTGTACTCGCCCTTGGCTTCGAGAAGATGGAGCGTGGTTCGCTCTCGTCGAAGGTGAGTTTGATTAACTGCGATTAACAGCATAAACCATAAATAAATTCCGCTTCACTCTATAGTACTTTGATCGTGCCAATCCGATGGAACGCCACATCACAGAAATGGGTGAGCTGACCGAGATCGGAGCTGGTCCTATGGCTGCCCAGATTTTTGGCAATGCTGGCAAAGAGCATATGAAGAAGTACGGCACAAAGCCCGAGCACTTCGGAAAGATTGCCTGGAAGAACCACAAACATTCCGTTAATAATCCGTAAGTGCATTGAAAACGTTATCTCTATGGGTGTCATAAACCATAATCTTATCTTCATATGCTTTACTTAGCTACTCGCAATTCCGCGATGAATATACGCTGGATCAGATTATGAAGTCGCCGCAGGTGGTCGAGGGTGTACTAACTAAGCTGCAGTGCTGCCCCACTTCCGATGGCTCTGGTGCTGCCATTCTGGCATCTGAGCAGTTCGTGCGTCGTCATGGTCTAGAGAAGCAAGCTGTGGAGATCGTGGGCATGGAGATGGCCAGTGACCCAGAGTCTACCTTTGCCGACAAGAGTCTGATGAAGATTGCTGGTTATGACATGACTCGCTTGGCCACACAGCGTCTGTTTGCGAAGAGTGGCTACAAGCCACAGGATGTGCAAGTTGTTGAGTTGCATGATTGCTTCTCGGCCAACGAGTTGGTGACCTATGAGGCGTTGGGTCTTTGCGCCGAGGGCAAGGCTGGCGAGTTCATTGATGCTGGTGACAACACCTACGGAGGCAAGTTTGTGGTCAATCCCAGTGGTGGACTGATCTCCAAGGGTCATCCTCTGGGTGCCACAGGTCTGGCTCAGTGCGCTGAGCTCTGCTGGCAGCTGCGTGGTCAGGCCGAGAAGCGCCAGGTGGCCAATGTAAAGCTGGCACTGCAGCATAATCTGGGTTTGGGTGGCGCTGTTGTTGTGGGTCTCTATCGTCTAGGTTTCCCGGCTGCCAGCAACATCAAGCATAATTTGACTGCAGCTGTCAAGTCGGCAACAAGTGAGGAGGGTTTCAAGGTGTCGCCGCTGTTGAAGCTGCTCGAGCAGGCCATGCAGGAAGACAAGGATAATCTGATTGAAAAGGTGCGCGCTGTATACGGCTTCAGGGTGAACAATGGACCCCAGGGACAGAGTGGCTTCTGGGTGATCGATGCCAAGCAGGGCAAGGGCAAAGTGATCTTCAATGGCACACGTAAGTAAAGAAGCTACTGTTAAATAAATAAGTTAATTATCATTTATAATTATTCGTTCTTACAGAAAAATGTGACGTTACCTTCATCATCAGCGATGACGATGTGTTTGAACTGCTGACGGGCAAGTTGCCACCACAGAAGGCGTTCTTCCAGGGCAAGATCAAGATCCAGGGCAACATGGGATTCGCAATGAAGCTGATGGACTTGCAGCGCTCTGCCCAAGGTCGCATTGAGGAGCTCCGCTCCAAGCTCTAAATTAGAGAACTCATCATATGCTTTATTCACCAACTTTGGATTTGGCCAGCGGTTAAAGCGTAGTGTTTAAATGGAATTATTTTGTAATTAATTGCATTTTGTATTATATTATTTGTAGTTTGTAAATGATCACGATTATATATTTGATTTTTGTACGATCCGAATCTTTATTGTTTCTTCAACGTGCATTGGCTTTAAAAACTACAATTATATATGTGTTGTATATATATGTATATAATTAGCGATATATATATGTGTGTAGTTGTGGTGTGTGTCAGTGTGAAAAGTGCTTTAATCCGCACTCGAAAACATTTCAAAATATATATTAAGAAAAGAAGGAAACACAAACAAAATTAATTTCCGAACCATAATTGAACGCTTTTTGCACTTTGTTGTTGGTCAGTAATAAAAAAATACTCGACCACACTCAATAAAAAAAAAAAACAATATACTTTATATAAAGTATGATGCACTTATTCAAATATCTCAAAGCTTGTCTATCTGTTGTCTGTTTTTGCCAATGTCTGTGTTTTTGTTTAGCTTAAAGTGCCTGTGATAATAAATTAAAATTTCTACATGTCTAAAAAGTGTTTAGCATTTTGTTTTGAGCTTAATTCTCTACAGTTATCAAATATAATATATATAGGGCGTGTATATGTTTGGGTTTTAGTTGCTTTCATATACGTACTTAATTCCCCTTTTCTTTTTTTTTCTATATATACAGTTAAACGATTCTTGGAACCAACTCAAGACAAGTTTTTGAGTTGCGTTAAACGCTTCAATACTATGCTCTAGAGTTGCTTCCAAAACAAACAAATTTACAGAAACAATTTGCAACAATTGTGTGTAGCTGCAATAATTAATAATGTGTGGGTTGCACGATGCTCTGGATGACATCGTGCATTCAGGAGTTGGAGAAGGAGCCTCTGGGCTGCTGCTGCTGCGTTGCCTGCTGCGCCGGCCACAATTTCTCAGTAGCTGTTATTGGAGTTGGCGTAGGAGGACAGCGAGGAAGTATTTGTGGTCGAACTTTTGCTGTTGCCAGCTGAGGCTGTCGCTGATGATGCGGACGCTGTGGCGGCAGTTGCTGAGGAGCTGGTTATACTGGGCTTATTGTCCATGCTGGCCATGATCGAGCCAAGCAGATCGACTGGGGTAACGGATGCGGATTTGGCTGCAGCTCTGCTGCCGGTTAGAATGATCTTGTGCGAGGGTACATGGAACGTTTTATAGGTGGTTGTGGTGCTGCTACTGTTGCTGTTGCTGCTGCTTGTTGTCTTCTGCAAACTCGTGCTTCTATTCAGAGTTGTCACAATTGTGGCTGTTGCTGCTGCTCCTGCTGCTGCTGTTGGTGGTGGAGGTGGCGGCGGTGGTGGTGGCAATGGCATAGGCGGCAATGGTGGCGTCAACACCACAGCGGAGAGGCGACCCACAAGCGGCGTCAGCGACGCAGCCGGCAACACAACTTTAACTACTTGTGGCGTTGCAGTCGACGCTGATTGCGTCGATGTAATGCGCACAACGGGCATTGTGTTTGTCTTGGGCGGCGTTGGCGTTGGTGTCGGTATCGGCGGTGCCGGTGGTGGTGGAGGTGCTATGTCCAGTGGTATAACAACCTCTTCACATACTTCCTCCTCGTGGTCCACTACGAGTTGTGGCGTGCTCTCTACAATTAGCTCATTGCCCACATCTTCAACTGGATCGGGCGCAATAATCGGTGGGGGAGAGGATGGAGTTGTTGTTGTTGCTGTTGGTGGTGCTGGGACTACTTCATTCTTAGCTGTGGGCTCATCAGAGACCATTTTCACTTGTATTTTGATTTCAGGCTCCTTTTGATTCAAGCTGTTCACATACGCTTCGCGATGCATGAAGGGTGTCTGAGGCACTAGAGGCAGCATGACAGGCAGTGGAGGCGCTGCAGCTGTGGCAATTGCAGGGACAGCTGCTGAAGCTGTTGCTGTGCTAGTTTCGTTGGTTAGGCGTGGCATCTTTGCTGGCGAAGCTGTGGGTGTTGTCTGATCGGACTTATGCTCCTTTCTGCTGCGTTCCTTCTCCTTCTCCTTATCTTTCTCCTTTTCCCTTTCCCTATCTCTATCCGTATCTTTGTCTTTATCCTTATCTTTGTCACGACTGGACTTATCCTTATCCTTGCTGGACACCTTTCTCTCCTTCTCGAGCACTGTAACAGCCGAAGACGCCGCCTTCAACTTGTAAGTGTGATCCAAAACCATTTTGCGCATATCAATCTTAGCGTCGTCTTTGTTCGTTTTCTTTCTAGGCGTGCTGCTGTTGCTATTGCTGTTGTTGTTGGCGCTGCTGCTGCTATTACTGCTGCTTTTGGTTTGCTGTGTGGGCGAAGCACTGGCTGGAGAGTGATCCTCAAGGCTGCTTTCACTGGAACGTCGCTCCTTTCCATCGATATCAATGGCCTTGCGCTTCGCCTTGCCGTCGTGTGTACGCTTCGAAGGCGTCTTCTTGCCAGGCTCGTCGTGACCAATAGGATTGGGCAATATGGTTTGCTTCTCCTTGTAATGCGGCGTCTCGGCCAGCACGGGATTGTTTTTCTCGTTGATCACCTCTTGGCCGGGATAATACTGACGCAATCGCAAGTGCCAAGCTGTAAAACAACTCATTTGATTAGCATTATACTGACATTCACTAACAAAGATCAGCTTACCTATGCTCGTCACAGCTGTCACAGTGCGAAACTGATGGATAATGTTGCGTGGCAGAAAGTAGATGTCGTTGTCGCATAGCTGAATGCGCGCATAGCGAATGCCATCGCGTCGCAGCTGATTGAGCTTGGCATCTTCGATCCACTGCACACACTGGGATATGGGCGGCTCATGCAAATCGAGTTGCAGCATCTCCACCAATGTATTAAAGTCCTGAGCGGCAAAGGCGACCACATCTTTAGTGATGCGATTTTGGTTATAGGATTGTCCGCAATGCACAGCCTTAAGAATACCTGTGATCAGAATGAGTGAACACGTTAAGAGAAGTTCGAAATGACAGTTATTGTATTTATATAGCTCACCAACTGCCGCGGTGGTGATGCGTTCGTGTCCATGTCCCACATGATCCGCATGCGCCTTTGTGCGATCCTCAATCATTGTTTCACGTGCCTCTGATAAACGTGGCAGATACTGCAAGTTGCGCAGCTCATTGATGCGAGTCCTGTAACAGAAAGACATTATTAATTTCATTTACATTAGGAAATAATGCAATATTTTAAAGTAAACTAAATAATTTGTAACTTTAAAAAGTAAGAAATGGAATTAATAATAAGCGAATTGATTTAAATATAGATGAGATTTATTTATTAATCATAAATGCTATTTAAGGTTAAATTACAATTAAAAAGCTGTGATGGTTTTAGTTATGGTTAGTAATTGAATGAGGGGAATTATTTATTAAATCAATAGTTAAATGAATGAAGGAATTGTAAGTAAGGTTTAAAATGTAAGTGCTTACCGCTGCCGCTTGAGTGGCGTCTTGCTGTTTAACTCCGCCGTGGGCACCAGTTGCTCGCCGGCGCGTATCCACAAGATTGGACCATCGTTTGATTGTCGCGGATCCGTTTGCAATATGGAATTGACACCCCAAGGCATTGTCTATTAAATAAGCCAATTAAATGTCTTCTTCGAAAATGCTTCGTGTATAATACTTGCCTTGCATAGAAAAGGATTCTGCTCGATGCGACCGAGTAAATCCGGAAAATAGCCGCCTACTTCCTCGTGCACTTTGCCCACCAGACTGATCTGATGCAGTGGCCCATAGCGAAATGTGCCTTGGCAATAGTTGCGCACCACCTGCAAATGCATAATAAAGGAAGTTATTTCAATTCAATCAATTTTGAGATCTATTCACTAACCTGTTCATTGTACTGCGCCATGGTACATGTCTCAATGTCAGAGTTGCGACCGAGAACGCCTGCCTTAACTGTAAGCGTTGAATAGTTCTCGGCCATGTGCTCCAGAAGATCGGGTATATAGCGCGCAGAATCGTGCACAATGCCCATCACGTGATGCGCATTACCCTGCTCGTCTTCGGCAAAACATACGCTAAAGAACTCATCCACCAGCTGCTCCATTTCATCGGGCGGTAGTGCATCGATTTCATGCTGATACAAATGCACAACGGAGGCGCCACCATTCGGATACTGTTCCACTTGAAAGTATTGACCGTATTTGAGATTTTCCAGTCCCCCAGGAGCCTTGCGACTTGCCACTGGTGGCGGTGGCAGGCTCTGAACCGTTTGCCAGGCTCCGGAAACCGGTGCGTGTTGCAAGCATTGAACGCCAACGCTGCTGCGTCGTATCTTGGAGCGTTTATAACACTTAGAGCAGTCGCGTGAGGAGAACGACGACGAATGCCGTGACGAGGACGATGATGAGGAGGACGACGATGACGATGTCTTGTGATGACTGTTCGATGAGCTGGATGACGATGAGGATGACGATTTGCGTACACTGCAACTGGAGGATGAAGATGAAGATGAGGAATGATGATTGCCGCTGCTGCCGCTATTACTTTTTGGCGCTGGTGAAGGCATTAAAACGGATGAGGAGTTGGTTGCGATGCTCGTGCTTGAATTGTTGTTCTCCTTCTTTACAGGATCTGGGTTCATGTTGTTCTCCTTCTTTATGTTATCTGGGTTCGTGTTGTTCTCCTTCTTTACAGGATCTGGCTGTGAGGTAAAGCTCAGTTGTCGCGTGATTTCCTCACGTGTTTTTATCACTGTTTTGTTAGCATCGCCATTGAGCAAAGGCTTCGATTCAATTGTTTCCTTTTTGATTTCACTCTCCGACTTGATGTGTTTGCTGTTGTTTATGATGTTGTTACTAAGTACATTGTTTCCTGCTCCAGGTTCCTTCAGCTGCTGCTGCTCTACTTCCACTTTGATTGGCTGCTCCACGATCGATTCCTTCTCTTTGTCCTTTCCCTTATCCTTCTCTTCTTTTATGACAGTCAGCTTGCTGGAACTGTTGTTACTGCTGCTCCGACTGCTGTCCGAACTGCGGCGCCGATCTGAATGTGAATTCGATGAGCAACTTGACGATGACGACGGTATCTGTGCATAATTGTGATTGATTAATGACTAATAAAGTATTTATAAATATATATTAGTATAATTACCTTCTCCCTATCCCTCTCTCGATCCCTGTCACGTTCTCTTTCTCTATCCCTCTCACGATCGCGATCCTTTTCCCTTTCTCGATCCCTATCGCGATCGCTTCTATGAGGTTTTTTATCTTTGCTACGTGAGCTGCTGGAGGATGAGGAACTGGAACTGTTCTTGTAATCGCTGCTATGGCGATTCGTATAGGATTTGCTGCTGCTGCTTGTCTTGCTTTGGCGATCCTTGCGTGGATCACTGCTGCTACTGCTGCTGTTGTTGTGGCGCTTATCATCATCCCGTTCGCGTTCCTTATCTTTCTTTTTCTTCTTGTGATTACGTTCTGCTAAAATACGTTGATGCATTAAAACAAATATAAGCAAACGCAACAGTACACAACAAAAACAAATCATTTGGCAGCTTTGCTTACCCGTTTTGTTGCTGTCTGATTCGGCACTAGTCGCTGCTGCTACTGTCGTTGCCTTTGTTGGCGTCGCTGTCGGCGCTGTTTCCGTCACTTTGACATTATTCGTTGTAGCTGTTGTTGTTGTAGTTTTAGTTGTTGTGGTATTTGCATTGCCATCGTCAACCCCTTTTGACAGCTGCTCTTGCTCTTGCTTAGCTTTAGTGTTGCTCTCGTTATTGTTGTTATTATTATTATTGTTGTGGTGGTTGTGTTGCTTCTGTTCTATCGCCAACGTGCTCGTCTCTTCTTCGTTATCCAATTGCGAATTTTTGCTGCTGTTGTTGTTGTTTGTTGCCATTACCACGGATGACGCCGCAGCAAGTTCTGCGTTGCTGCTTATCATTGTCTATGTGTGTGTATGTGGAATGGATATGAAAAGAATTAGGCGCAAAAATTGGGCGGCAGATTACGAGATTGTCTTACCGCTGATGCTTCTGGAACTGGGGAAGCAGGCGTGGTGCTGGGTGCGGTAGTGGTGTCCTGACACATGGTTGCGAGCGGCAAAATATTATTTTCGCCATCATCGCCTCCGCCGCCGTCGCTGCCGCCACCTTCTAATGTGTTTTCCATACTGTTTGCACTGGTGTGTTTCTATTTGTGTGTGTGTGCGTGCGTTTGTGTGTGTGAGTGTGAATATCGATTTGCAAATCGCTTTGCCGTCTACGTGACGCTACTCAGGAAGCTATCTAAATCTCACGCGCAATTTGTTGCTATTGCTTGGCATACACTTGCACTTGCATTTGTGGTGGTGACCGGGTTTTTACACGTAATTGTACGCCTGCTCACTTTTTAATAACAATTTCGCGTTTTCGTTCTAGAACGAGACGTCGTTATACGTCGTGCATTCATTGTTTGCCTTGCCGATAACTTATAGCCTGTGTGACCGCAGTTGCGTTTAAAAATATACTATTTTACGTCTAAAAATAATACTATTTTAAAATTTGCAAAGTCATTTCGCCTATTTTGGTGAGGAAATAATTCATTAAGATGTAAGTAATCACAAAATTCGAATATCATTTGATTTCATAAATAAATTAAAACCCAATTAGCGATTTTTTTTATCGTCATGGTCACACTTTATTAAGGTGAAGCACCAAGCACAACATATCGATAACGCTTTTGTGACCGATTCACTTATTTCGCGCAATTTTTGAATTTGGAATTAATTAGCTGAGAATTATAATTATATATAAATAACACTAATTCCTTAAATTAAAATGTTTTCCTCCGCAATGTAAAAAAAAAATTGATTTATGTTTATATAAGTATTAACCAGAAATGTTTGAACTTTATTTCATTTGATATTGAACGTGAGTTTTTTTTTTTTTGATTCTTTTAAAAGACTGCAGTTTTGTTTTTCTGTCGTCATGTTTTCATCGTTTTCATGCACGAACACGGGAACAACAAACGGTAAAGGGCTAGTGCTATGGTTGCCGGTTCTATTTACATTCAGTCTTGGAGTTTTTTTTAATGATCTATCGCTGGTTCTGGACTTCTTGACTTTTGGACAGTTTCGCCATCGTCAACCGGCTTCATTGGCAGATTGGTAGGATTTTCCAGCATTTCGTCTTTTTTCACATGCAACATGTCAATTTCAGTGAGGGCCACATTAGGTTCCTGTTAAAAGAAGGTCGTTAAAAACAAAGTTCAATAAAAGCGGTTATGCACTTAAAAGCATATACCTTTTCCATGGCTGCTTCCGACACCTGTAAATGATATTTCTCCTTACATAGTCGCGACAAGAGCGCAATGCCCACTTCTCGATTTTTGGCATACTTGGTCTCCCAAGCATCAAGCAGGCGATTGTAATAACGTGCGTTCTCAAAGTAGGGGAGAAACGTGTGAGTACCAGGCGTGGGAAAGATGCGTTCCAGTGGCTTACAACGCGCCAACTCGTCCTCGGCAATGATCAGGCATCGCACATCATCGGGCAGCAGATTGTCCAATATAGTGTCGACATATTCCTCGCGAAATTCGATGGCGCGACTAGTGAAATGGTTGTGTTTTCGCACCTCCTCCGCAGTTAGGCATGTGGTAAAGATACGCTTGTCATGCACAAGGGGTCCTTGCATCTGCAGTTCCTCAAGTATCTCCTGCTGTTGGCGTTCGTTGAGCTTCGGCGGCACCTGATACAGCGCCGTATTGAGCACGGCTTGTATCATCGGACCCTTCACATGTAAATCGAGCGGCAGTTCGGAATGCAGCGAGGGCGATATGTTAATTTCCAACAGCCACGGCACCAGGTTCTCATCCAGTAGGACATCAAAACCAAACAGCTCGTAGCAATTGTATCGGAAATTGACATTCTGGCGATACATTCGATTGAGACCGGATTCACCGCTAACAATGCCACGTATGATCAAATTCCTCAGAGTTGCCCACAGGCGTTTCGTGTTGACGCCACGATTTTCCAGGCAGGACCACAACGATTGCAAGGTCCACTTGTGGCCCTGGCACGCATTGAAATCCTCGTTTTTGGCATAGTTCTGTGAGAATTTGTTGATGCTGTAATTCGTCAGATGCATACAGCGTTCATCCAGATTGCCCAACTCTGAGCTGTACTTGACAGAGGCGAAACGAGCCAAGCCGTCTTTGAACATGTAGATGCGCAGCGGATTGATAGAGGTTAACACCACATAGAGCCGCATATCGAATTTATTGTCATTAATAAGCAGCGGACGTTCAATATATCTGCAAACAGAAACAAGTACTTATTAAAGATTCAATTCTTATTACTTTTGTCACCTACTTTTGGACAACCAACGGACGATCCTTGGGGAACTGACTCCACTTGTTCACAATGCGTATTCCAGTGCCTCGAGCACTTGCTGGTGGCTTCACAATCCACTTGGTCAGCTTGGAGGCATTTTTGGGCCACACTTGTCGCAGATTCTCCAGATCATCCGGCATTATGTACGATCTACAAGTGTATTTTAAACATGATTAGTTTGTTGCTAATTATTATATGTTAGTTAGCTGACTTTTGCATAATGCCAAACTCTTTTTTGCCGAATTTCTTCATGTTGCTGGCTATGCTGCGCCACATTGTATCCTTGCGTCCAATACGAAATGAGCCTGGCATATGATTGTACTTTTGGTGTGAGCGTATGGTTCGAAAACCAGGACTCTTCATGTGCTTCTCCCACACGGCCATCCAGTCAGTAGTGTCTGTTGATTGATTCAATAGTTTAATTATGCTTATACACAAGAGCAAACACACTCACTTTTAATGATGCGAAATCCAGAGTTGAGCACAACACGCTTTACGATCTTGGGCATCACTGGACTGAGCTTCCACTTGAGCACACGATGCAAGGCCGCCGGCATAGGCGGTCCTTTATCGGCATGCGAGGTGAAGTTCAAATAAGGAGGCACATTTGGGAACAAACTGGGCGATAAGATCGCCTCTGGCTTATAGTAAACAGATGCTTCTGAGTCTGTGGTATTTGTAGTTGCCACTGAGGCCTTCGATGGCTGTTTATCCAGTTTGAGGCGAATGTGTCTACTTTGGCTGGTCTCGTCGTTGTCCTCGTCCAGATAAAATGGTGTGCCCACATATTCCTCCTCCGAATCGGAGTCTTCATAGCTGGTTATCTCATCAATGGCTGTCAATAAGATCGCAAGATTAAAAGGTTTATATAAATTTATTCAATTCAAATAAAATTCATTTACCGGCACAAGGATCATCATCATTCTGCCGTCCCTCATGATTGATGCTAACACACTTGTTAAGCGTCACACCCATGTAGTTTTGTTCTCCAGACGCGATCCGTGTTCCAACATACTGCAATGGCAACTGCGACGGCTGCGCATACAGCGATGCATAGAGCGACGTCTCCAGGGCCGATGCAGCTGATTTGGTAAGACCATTTTGTGTTAATATTTTGGATTTCTCATCGTGTTGCTGTCCATTGAGCATACTACTGGCATGGAACGTATTAACAACTATTTTGCTGGGCGCCTTCAGTGTGGTTGCACTGGAGCTTCCGGCCACTATTCCGCTTTTTGGTGGACTTGTGCTTGTGCCATTGTTGGTAGTGTTGTTATTGGAACGCTTACAGCTGCTGCTGTTGCCATTGCCGTTGCTATTCGTTGCATTTTTGGCAAGAGCATCTTCACGTGCACGCTTTAAAAGCATCTTTGGTGTTAGCAAAAAAATAAGCATAGCCAAGGCACAGCCAAAAAAGAATGCGATTTGGGTGGGGAGAACAGGGAACATGAACAAAGAACGATATCAACAATTAACCAAATAACAATTAACAAATATTTCAATGATTCGGCATGCCGAAAACAAAAAGCTCTTAGGGTAAAACTAAACTCTAGATTAACTACTATGACAGCCCCTTTTCTTAACAGTTGTATAATAGTATTGTGACATCTTCCATAATACTTTTCTCATTAAAAAATCTTAGTACTAACTTACTAAGCTCAAACTGTAGTTACAATATCTACTCTAGTACTTTTCCCATTTAAATACCTTACTACTAACTTAAGTAACTTATAAATATATTAGTTATAATCATTTTAACCTAGTTTTGGTTTAGGTTTCTTTGAGAATTCTATTAAGCCACATGCAACATAATCATGCGAACTACAAGATGTAACAAAGTAGAGTGGGAACAGCTGAGTAGATGCTGCTACAAGTTGACGGCAAATACGCACCTGAACTTTCTTGTATGGCTCAGACTGTAGCACTCCTACAATTGGCGTTGGCACAGAGTTCAACTTGGGTGTGAGACGCGGTGGCGGCGACTTCGTGGGTGCTGCAGCCGCAACGGCAGCAGCCGAAGCTGTGATCTTTGTTGATCGCCTAGGCGATGGCGGGGATTTCTGCTGTGGCGATTTCGTTGTTTTCGATGCAGTTGTCAATGGAGGTGAGCTACGCAATTGAGTTGATTGCCGATGTGGACTACTGCGATTGCTGTAATTGTAATTGTGCGTTGATTGATGGTGATGATGATGATGATCCGCTGATGATTGATGATTATGATGAGATAACAGCTTATCCTTATAAAGTTCAACTTCTTCCAGCCACGATTCGTGAAAGTCTAAGATTTCGATGCCTTTGCCATTCGTCGATGGCGACGTTCGCTGTCTGGCTGTTGCAGCATTTTCCTTTGTGGCAGCACCAGCCGAGGCTACTATGGCAGTATTGACTGCTGGTGTTGCATGTGAACGCATGACTGGCGTTGTCCTCAGTTTCTCAGTTGTAATCTGTGCCATATCGTTTCCACAGTAAATTTTGAATGCTGCAAAAACAGATATATAAACACAATATATATTGTTATTTGTTTGGATTATGTGACGATAGATTGATGATTCTGCCAGCTGTGTAACGCCATTACTTCTAGCCAGCCAGCCAGCGATATAGTCTGTTTGTCTATCGAGATATCTCCGCCTCTGCTGCTCTGCTGCGAGTTGTCAATGGCTGCTATTTTCGATCATGGCACAGCACCAAGATCAAACACCTCCCCCTCCCCCTCACCGTTGCATCCCCCCGTGACACACAAAACGACAACAATGCATCGAACATTGCTTGCGCTCTGTAATCGTTAAGAAGCATCTTTTTCAGTTTCGTTTATCGAGCAATCAATCGTGCATATCAATGGATACAAGATCGCTGGGCGCTGGCCAAAATACTTGACTCTAGATATGCTCGCTTTTTAAATATAACGAAGCGCGCGTAAACATTGTTCTTGTTGTTGCGGCTGCAGCAAATTCTATGCCTTGGCTGTTTTCCTTTTGTTGTTGTTGCCCTTGTGCAGCCGGCGTGGCGTTGTTTTCGTTTGACAGCCGTTCAAATAGAAAGCTCACTTACCTTTTACATTTACACGCTTACTATTAATTTTGGAAGTGTAGCTAGCAAACTAACCGAAATTGTGTTTACTTATATTAATTAGGATGCTAGATCAAAACTAAAACTTTTTTATTTAATTTCAAACAAAAAGCCGGACAGTAGAGGTGGAGAAACATCGAAGGCACTATCGATTGCAACATTGTTTTCAAAATGATTTAGATATCGATTCTTCATGGCAAAATATCGATTCAAAATTAATTTAATAATTATGTGAATGAATTATTCTTTTAAATGAATACATAAATACACTTTTTTTTTAGTTTTCGCTAAATTATATATAACACAATTTTTGGCCTCACTGTGCAGTGTCTAATTATTTAAAACAGTAATTGATTTGAAAACCATCGATAGAAGAAAACAAACACAAACCAGAGTGACCAAAAAAAAAATACTGAATGGGAAAATCGGACTAAAGTGCGACCAATTATAATATGCTGCCCAGCAGCAAGTGCTGCCAACCAATGACGCACAAATGTGGCGGCAACTTCAAATCTAATGTGCAGCAGCTACACTGAAACTTTAGAGATGAAAATAAATAAAACTGAAGATAATAATAATACATCAATAGCTTGCAATTAAGCCATCGTGTAGCTGTCAAATTAACGAGCAATACATTTGTTTTTATTTCTAAGCACATAAATCAAGCACATGACTAAACCCAAAGTCCAACTCACAACAGAGTTCTACCTGCAAGGCCCAACCACACACACACATCAAATGGACGACCTACATGAGTGTAACGAATGCTCAGATCAAACGCCGCTCATGTTGTTGATGAAGACATCAACATTTCAATTTATACACCTTCGGTTGCTGTTGGTTTTTTTTTATTGATTCTGATGTACAAAGTGATTTATCGCAGATCCTGCGGCAAAACTCAAACTCGAAACCGAAAAGCGGCAACACAAGCACATTGCGGCAGAGACGACCATAAGAACCTGACTCACACAGACAGAGAGAGAGCAAGAGTCCAAGAGACGATATGAATCTGTCGATAAGTTGTGGCTGCGACGGCGGCATTATGAGCGTTTAAACGGCACTCAAGGCACCGCCTACAAAACGTCAACACTCGGAGACCAGGGCGAGACGATGCAGCATTGATGACGATGATGATGGAACTTATCTTCATCTTTAGAACTGTTCAATTCTGTGCATTTGTGTGTGTGTGTGTGTGTCACTGGCTCTCGAGACATTTTGCGGTGCAGTGGCTGGACGATGGCAGATGTAGATATGGCCATGTGCCTAATCCCAGTAGCTGCTACTTGCGTGTGGCCTCCATCTCTCCTCTGTTCGCTCTTCCTCGGTGTTGGCGATCAATGCAATCCTCTAAGCTAGGCACTCTTACTTTGAAGTGCCTCACTTGTTTATAAAATATTATTAATTAGCACATTATGTACGTAAGTAATTATCAAAACATATCGCAGGGGAGCAAACTACTCGAAGGTTGCTCAAGTTTAGAATTTCAGCATTTCAGCGTAGGCGGCGGCATTTTTTTTATTTTTTGGAAAAATATCAAATTTCTTGGCAGCAAAATGCAATTAATTTGCAGCCTCTGCACGTTGCACTCGAGTTCCATATAAACTCGTGTATATAACTAATTTGCCTCTATTCTTTAGCAACAAAGCATCCAGAATCCCCCAAATCTGATTATTGCATGTGTGTGCTTTGGGTTCGCTATCTCGCAGAAGGGTTTCCCTCAAGCCTTTTGCCTATTTTCGGCACCTTTTGGTAAACATGAGATGGCTGCAAGAGAATTAGAAAGGATTCGTACGCTCCTTTTGATCGTCGCCCATTGATTACAGCTCAATTTACACCATGTCAAGGTGTGCCGAAGACGATACTGAGCTGCCTCACTTTGCCATTATTCAATTACAAAGGGGTTTTCCCCTTCTTTCTTCTCGACTACGTCTATTGATTGTACTTTTACTTATGTGGATGGCACTCACATATGGTTTCGATCTAATCGCATCTGTTACGTAATGGAGCCGGCATCAGTTCACCTTCAACTGAGATCATATCCAGAGAGTTCCTTTCTTCTATAGATTTTCCATAGATTCCAAACATGTAATAAGTAGTAAAAGGTGTAAAGTTATCAATAGCATAATTGTGAAGAAAAGCAAAAAATTCTTTTGAAAATTTGCCAGATTAAATAGCAACAAAGTCGAATTTGTTTTCGCACTTCAACCGTTTTTGAAATAATTTCTTTTGAAGTATTATAATTCTTATAGCTAACTATTTTCAATAAATGGATATTTGAAAAATGCTCAATTTATTATGCCTAAATTTGTTGGCATTTTAAAATACAAACTTGTTCAATTAACTATTTTATAACGCAGATAAGCAATGGCTACAAATTGGTACAAATTACTAAGAGTGGAGAAAATCATTTTGTAAATATTTCACTTGACCATATATAGCTTAGAGCAGACATCCAGTTAGCCTAAAGTTTCCATTCCGAGCATCACAAATACCAAAACAACACGACACAAAATGGATGCTGTCTTCGATTCGAGTCGCGTATAAAACTTAATTGGCAGCTAAGTCGACGATTAATTTTACTGCTTATTTTGTTTTCATGCGTTCATAATAAAAGCCCATCAGAAGAAGCGTAAGCTGTACCCTCTATCTGGCTCTCTGTTTCCCCGATTCTCTGGGTTATGTGTATTTTATTCTCAGTCGGTGACGGCGGTAAAATAAAATTGGAAATTTATAGTTGTTATGGGTTGGCCACAAAGCTTACTTGCTCTCTCACTCACACGCATACTCCTTCTCTATCTAACTCACACTCTCGCTCTCTCGTGTTGAATTTGGGTCCAAAAGGGGCTGTCAATTCGGAATACCTTGAGCTTCTGCGAAATTTTATATTAAAAAAAAAGGTAATGATGACAACTTCGCGAATTTATACCCTGTACTCAATGAAAGCGGGCATATTATCTATTGAGATAGTGATCAATACACTAAAATTTTGATAAAGCTTAGCAAATAATAAATAAATTAATGCTTTCAGTATATATTTCGTCACTTAATATTTCTCTAGGGTATATTTTAGTCAAGCATGTTGGAAGTTTTATTGAAATATTCTTGGCAAGCTGTTCTTCTGGTAGCTTGTTTGACGTTGATAATTTAGCAAATATAAAAAATGCAATATTTTGACAGCATTGTGTGCTGAGTTATAGAACTTGGAATTAATTTGCCACCAGATGAGCCACAACAACAAAGGGAAATACAGACTGATACCAGAGAGAGAGAGAGAGATATAGGGAGGGGGAGGGAGAGAGGCAATCGATGTCAAGGCAACAAACGCCACGTGACGTTGTGGGCTGTGATTTGAGTTCGGTTCACTTCAGTTGGGTTTGCGTATTAAGAGTTCAGTTTGGGGTTCGTTAACAAATTACACAACGGACGCAGTGGGCAACGTTAATAGCAGGGAAAGGGGAAGGGGAAGGGACATGCACCTGGGGAAAGCAGCAGCTGGTGACGCGCTTTGTGACGCTCTATTACACACACACCTTCACACGCACTTACACACACTGTCCGTTAGCCAAGATACTTAACAATTTAGAGAACTTGGTTTAAATTTCATGTCGTTCAACACCCCCGCACTACACCACCCACAATCGTAGAGTAATTGTCGAGGGAGAGGGTGACGGGACGGGGCGGGGGAGGAAGGCTGGCCGCTTGTGCGGTTCCCGAGCAATTTAACATAATTTCAGGCATTGAAACCATGAATTATGCAGTACTCGATACAGTTCCCCCTTCTGTCTTCCCCCTTCTGACTGTCTGCCACCCACTGTTGCCTTTTTGGTAGCGTCTTTAACGCATGACGCTCATCCTTTTGTCCAAGTTGAGGGGGGGCTGCAGTAATTATACGGCTTCGACATTTGTGGTTCGAACAACACGATTTGTTGTCCAGAAAGTTAGTTTTCATTGTCGCATGTTTGTACACAAATTGCGAGTTACGGTACTTGGGTTATGTCCTTGCCCCTCGCTTCTTGCGCCTTAGTCCTACTGAATGATGTTATTTGTATTGTCATGATGCATCAGTTCATATTCCTACTGTTGTATATAATTATTATAAATATTTGCTATCGAACAGTCGGAAAATTGCTCTTCACTACCAGCTGACGTTCGGAATGTGACCTTTTGAAAACTTTACAATTGAAAAACTTATATGGATTCAATAAATGAGAGTTTGCTGTCATACATAAAATAATTTGAAATAATCTATGAGAACTGTTTAATGTCAAAATTGAGAGAGTTCTTAATATTCAAGTCTGAATAATCCTAAAAGAATGCCGAATAATGTATTGAAATTTCTGAGAAGTATTCAAATACTTAAGAAATCAATATTGATTTTATGAATATTGAGTATTACATTTAATTAGATTATCTTTAATAATAATTTTGAATACATATTAGTTTAGGAAATTGCAATTTTTTGTAGCTAGTTTTTATCTTCAAAATAATATTTATTAATTCGGAAAAACTTATATTCAATTCCGTATTTAAAGTATTAATATTTTTGATTGTTATGTTTTGTTCATTTTAATTTCTTCAATATGTATAAATTATTTTAATTAACTTCATTCTTTTCCTGCTCTTAACATCCCGATAAATTACGTATGCACATTTCAGCACTTTTATTGTCAAATATTTTTAAAATCTTTTTCAATATTTGCATGTAAACTTTAACTTTTTTATACAACAAAAAATAATTGCTTTCATTCAATACATTTTTATTTAAGTTTTATTACTTTCGCATAAAACTCAACAGATTATGCAGAACATAAAAATATTTATATATTTGAAGCAATTATTAAGCGAACCTTCTATTGATTACAAAACAGAGAAAAAGATCTTAAAGCGCGTCGCTCATTAAACCCAAACAAGCCAATGAAATCGAATGATATCCATTGTATTTAAGTTGAATGTGAAAAACGAGATGGCAACCGAAAACGATTAGCCAACAAGTCCAGAAAGCGGCTTTAGCTTCGACTCTGAAGCGGCACCGGCTTCAACTTCAACTTCAGCTTCAACTGAGAGTCCCCCTTCCAATCAGCCCTCCCCCCTCTTTCCACTTTCCACGTTTCCCCCTTGAGTGCTTATTCGGTAGCCGCTCAGTTCAACAGCCGTTGCTTTGACTAATTTATGTGGCTTATATGGCAAACGAATTCATAATTGAACTGTAAATGGTAAAAATATTTATTGTCTTATCACATCGTATAACTTGCGGTGTCACCACAGCCAACTTCCAAACCAGATGGAATAGAAATAGAGCAAGCTACAACAAGTAATAAACTCGTCGCATCACAAAACTCGTTGATCGACTAAAAGATGCCCAGTAGTTAGTAAAACAGTTGATTGGAATTGCCAAGAGAGTTTCAAGATGCACTTTATAAGAACTGTTCTATTTATTTACTTGTTTTAGACAATTTATCCATGAATTGCACTAGCAAAACTTTTTAAAATATATAATTTAGGTGTGAGCTATTAACCTTAATTTTATTAAATTGTACATTACCGTATTTCTAAAGCACTAGCCTTTGGTATTGTAGCCAAGTTCTTAACTTAGTTTTAGTTCAAAATATTTCATTAAAATCTACATATATAAATGAAATTTAATCTCTAATAATAACAATAATATATTGATGCAAGAGTTACTTCATTACATATCTCTAACTAGTTTTTAAAACTAAATTTATAAATTAAAATTTTTAAATCACTAAACTTTTAAATTATTAATATCAAAGTAAACGTGTTACTTCTGAGCTAAATAACAAAGTTTTAGTTTTTGGCGTTAGATATAATTCAATTTGATTGCAATATTTGTCTGACTCGCAGTTTTAATTTTCGACTCAAGTAATTCAAATTAAATTAATAGAATACTGACCTCTTTTGTATATAGTAAATACTTAAATACAAGAAGTATATGAATTCTGAAATATGAGTATTATATTATGAGTATTATATATAGCCAAACTAGTTGCAGCTACCTTTTTGAGACTTTGTCGGTTGCGTGGTATAAACATGAAAGACAACAATTTACATTTGCTATGAATAACAAATAAAAACAGATTCAGATTCAGATCCAGCCTAAGACTAAGCCACATGCAACTAGTAGTTGGCTTAAGCTCCCACAGCAGCTATTTATTTAAATACCGCTAGGCGAGATGCGAGACACGTGGAGCGGGGAAGGGCAGTCGGCAGAGGGGAAAGGAGAGTGGGGAAGAGAGGAGAGTGCAAGATGATTGCTATAGAAGCTATATAGAGGCATTGCCAGGTACCGCAATTTGCGCATAAAAATAATATTCATCGTTATCGTTATTAACTTATGTTGTTTGCGCTAATGCCAAGACTTGGCCAAGACTCTCAAGTTGCGCAAAGCGGTGTCGAGAATGGAGAATGGAGAATCTAAGAGGGGGGAATCATCGTCGTCAGCGTTGTCGTCGCAGCAGTTGGCAACTAAATGCGCTAATCCGCGTGTTGTCAACTTCATTAGCCGATAAACACGCCGACACATTAAATTGGGCCCAGGAGTCCCAGACCAGACCAGACCTCGGCCTGGCTTGGCTTGGCCAGAGACTCATTTTGAGCGGCTCGCCATTTGAAGTTGCCAACGAAAAATTGCTGCCACTTGAATTTTTAATGCCCATAAAGTATGCAGATGCTGCCAAGGCAGCAGCAGCAGAGAGGATGCACTGCATCTTGCAGTTGCTTTGGTTATTAGCTGTTCCGGCCAAGGCAAGCCAAGGCAACAGGCAAGCCGAGCAGCCAGCTGACTTTGACACTTGGCAAATGTTGGAGTCTCCGAGAGACTCTTTGTGGAGTGCAGTGCACTGCAACACACACAGTCTCCTGGTAAAATCCGCAAATGAAAGTTCACAATAAAATACGACGGCTTAGCTTTTGTCTGATTTTTTGCTCCCTCTCCTCTTCGGAGTCGAGTCCATTGGCTGATTTTGGTTTGGGTTTTTTTCTTCCTTCTTTCTTTTTTTTTTTAGCATTTGGGGCCCGTCGTCAGGTGTGTAATTCGATATCTTTGCTCTTTAATCCCGCATCCCAATCGCCAGCCATTCGTTTGTGTGCGCGATTTATGTACAACATTTGTATTTTAGCCAGGAGAGGAGAGGAAGGAGGAGGGTTTGCCATCCGGCCAGGACACAAGTTGGCTGGCAGCAACAGCAGCAGCAGCAGGATGCGCCACTAAACAATAATTATGACAACAATAAAAGCAAAAAGCTGCACAGCCGTCGCCTTGTAAAGAGACAACTAAATATATAAAACAAAAGCTGCCTTGAGGATCGACAAACTCAACCTCATCGCTGTGGTTGCTAGAGATTAGGGGGCAATTATTGCTTCACACGGACATGCTTGTGTTTTTGTTTTGGTTTTATGCTTTTGACTGAGCCAACAAACGAAAATAACGACAACATCGACAACAACAAGATGAACCACATTCAATTGGACCTCAAGTTGCTGCCACTAAGCGCCGGTATAGAATGTCCTTACCAAGAATTCATTTAACACATCTATTTATACACAGCGAAGCAACTCAATTGACGACAGACGAGACAGAACTTGCGGCTAAGTAATTCAATTACTTCAGATAAATCACTCCTTAAAAATATGTAGAAAATCGATAGAATATTTTACTGTATTTAATGTATTTTATAAATGAAAATGATTTCTGATTAAATTGTTTCTTTTGACAAAAGTATATTATGTATTTTATTTATAGTTTTATTATTATGAAAAAACGTAAAATTGTTACAGACCAGAGGAAATATAAAAATAAAAAGAAAAGTATTTTGGAAATGAAATGAATTAATTATTATATACAATTATACAAAATATATTGCACACATTTGATTCAGTTATAATTGTTGAAGTGTTGTATTAATATTACAAATTTATGAGCACAAACTTGACTTAAAAATTGTAGATGCACTGTGACAAAAACTTTGTGAGCTTTATTTTTTTTAAATTTATTTGTATAATTGTACATACGATAAATAATGAGGATGTAAGTTTAGCATAGATATATATATTTTTTAATTTCTATAAATATATATTCTCTTAGTTTCAATTTATTTTACTTTTCTATGATTATATTATATAACATAAATTCTAATCTTTCAGAACTGGTGTGCTATTTTCGCATATAGTATAAATGTTGTGTCAAATGTTAGTAACATATTTTTATATTGTCTATTACGTGCAAAGTCTTAAAAAGTATCCAATTCCCCATCGATATGGAATGCATTCGAATAATGGTTGAATTACCCCAACTCTTTTGCTTTGTCTTTCGCTCTATGGATATGTTTTTACTTTACAACAATTGAGCCAAAGACCCAATTGAAGTAGTAATTACTACTTAAGAGCAGCATTAACGCTATCACTTACACATGTCACATGCTTTTCGAACATTATCGTAACAATGGGCGTCAGGCGATGCCCCACAATGCCAATGACAATGGGGTCCAGCAACAATCATGCTCCTCAACGTCATCATCGTCATAGTCATCGTCATCATTTCGTGAATATCTGCCGTGTCTCAAGTAACCAAAATACTCGTACAACAAATAACAGCCTCATCATGATCTTGAGCGAAATAAAAGGAGAAAAATACAAGAAGAGAAGAGAAATAAGTAAATATTCCTATAGAGCTGGGCTTTTGTATCTGTATCTGTATCTGTATCTGTATCTGAAGACTTCGTACTGAGATTGGGCATTTTGGGATTGAGACTCATCATCAAACAGACTTACAACAAATAGTGGGGAGAACTGCTGGAGATCTCAGAGGGGAGAAGGGAGAAAGAAGCTGGCAACCTGGCAAAACCTTCGCACACGGCGGCTGCGACTGCGGCATATTGATTAATGGATCAAAGTCTTTTGACACGAGCTATTTTGGTAAGAAATCCTTTGTTGATCTTAACAAACATACACGAATACAGACACACACACACACTCACAAACACACACATATACACTCGCTTGGTGAGGTATTTAAAGTTCGTTATTCAATAAATTTTCAATTTTGACTGATTGTGAGTGGAATAAGGTCGTTCGTCAGTCGTCGGCGTCGGTGCGTTATGATGTATGTTTATCTGCTCCCAGTCTCTAAGAGTGTGCGTGTGTGTATGTGTTTGTGTGTGTGTGGGGGGGTGTTTATACATACATACATACATTGGTATGTGGTTGCGCTTTTTAACATTTGAGTTGTTGTTTTGTTGTAATACACTCATTGTAGCCGCTGTTGCTGGTGTTTTGTGTTATTATTATGATTGTTGTTATTGTATTATTGAATTGTTTGGGCCAAAGCACTTGGAAACCATGCCTCTGCCCCACAGTGGGGCAACTGCCTCTTTAATTCTAGCAAAGTTCTAATCAAATTGGATATAAACTATAAAACTTATTTTCAGTAATATAAAAAAATCAAAAGGAATTTATTTTATTTCAATAAAATATTATTATTTCATTATTCACACATTTTCCAAAAATATTATTTATTCAAATATAATATATTGCCTTAATATTTCTTACATATGAATGAAAAGTTCATATTAATATTAAATTTTAATTTAATATTTGCCAGTAACAACTTCAATAAAATAAAAAACCTTCATAAAAATAAATAATAACTAAAATAAAAATAAATAAGGCAAACGATATACAAATAAAATATTGAAAAAATACTAATTTTACCAATTTTTTAAAATTAAAAAAAATTGTTCCATAATATTAAGGAAATACAAAAAAAAATTATTCTTTTCGCGTATATTTGAAGATTTATACATAAAAAGTTCATATGAACATTTAATTTTCATTTAATAATTTCCTGTGGCAACTTAATAAAATTAAACAAGGCAATCGACAAATGAAATTTTAAAATTATAATTATGTTTTTCCATATAATAATAAAATAAATAAAAAAAAATAATATTAATAATTTTACCAATTTTTAAAAATAAAAATAATTTCTTTACATTTAACGGAATACACAAATAAATTTGTATTCTTTTCGCATTGAATTCAAAATTAATAATTACCAAAAGCTTCCCCGTTTATGTGTAATATTTATTCCAATAAGTTGTACTCTGCTTAATTTAAATCTCATCACAATGCTAGTTCCACTGTACACAATAGGAATATTCATAGTATGGGCCATCATCCATTATCATTACGCTGCCTGGAACGCCGCACACTTTGCGGCATTATATGAATACAACTTTGTATAACAACAACAACAACATCTGGGCTTTTCTTGTTGTCGTTGTTGTAAGCGGAATGCCGCTTAGTTTAACTGGAGAAGTTGGACAAACGAGCGGGGAATTCTGCTGTTTGGCCGTATTTGTTTACAAATCCATGATTCAAGAAGTACGAAATGTTTTTCCACACGGCGCGAGCTACTCCCACCCAAATGAAAACAAGTAATAGATCATTAAAGGAGCGACAATGGCTGAGTGATACCCTGTAAATAATCGAAGATGGTGCTCACAAAGAAGATTTGGGTATAAGAATGTAAGATGAGAACGGAATTAGTAGCAAAAAAGTATATATTTTGAAAAATAAGGTATATTTTCAGAAGTTAAATATGAATATTTAAAATATAATAGATTAAATTTGAATTTTTAAGAAAATTATTTAATTTACAGATTACAGACTACGATTAATGTAAAAGTAGAAAAATGAATAATTTAGCAAGTTATAAATAGTTTAATCCTTAAAAGTAATGTAAATGTAAATGTAAAAATTAAATATAAACATTTTCAGAATTTCAATATTAAAAAGAAAACAATCTAAATATAAAGTTAAGCTTAACTTAATAAAAGAATGTATATCCATCTATGAAATGTAATGTAAATAGAATTATCATTATGATGACAATAAATAGCATTTTAAACTGCTAAACATTATTTAGGTAAATGATAATCTAAATTTGCTAAATAAAACCTATAAATACAAATGCGCTTTTAGTTGAGTATACCTGCTTGCTGTTGGCATCTTGCAGGGTATCACAGGCAACTGCTGGCCATGGCGGCCATTGTGTGACTAAATGGAGCTGTAGCTGCGCATTCACCGCAGACACAAACACACACACACATACGTTCAAGCTTGTATTGGTGATCAGTGTGAAGCAGTCGCGAAGATGGATTTCTTTTCTTATTTTCCACACACAGACAACATTTCTTCGTCTTTCTGCCGCAGAAGACAAAGCCAACGAAGTTGTTTTGTTGTGGCAAGCATTGTTGTTGTGATCAAAGCGGCTTGGCGCGCCAAATGATACACGTATGAGTGCAAGTCTCCCCCTTTTCCCTTCCCCTTATGTGTGTATGAATGTGAGTATGAGTTGTTCTTTTATTTTTTTGATATTTTTTTTAAGTAAAATTGTTGTTGAATTGTTTTTTGTATTAAATTGTAATTACTCATGGCGCATGGTGGAGACCTCGAGTTCTGTTTTGGGGCAATGCGCTTGACCAGGCCAAAACAACAACAACAACATGCAGAGGCAGAGGCAGAGGCAGCTGTTGAACCGTTAGCATCTATTGTTGCTACACGTGCCCCTCTCTATGGAATTGGTATTGGTAGCAACAACAAAACAGACAATTGATTACGCCGAATGCGGTTACTCTCTAGACTTTTGATTACTGTGACCAAATTGCAAACTGTACGCCTCCCTCCAACTCCCTACGATAATTCCCCATGGGGCCTATACAAAGTCATTGCAGTTATATGGAAACCAGGTTCGCAGCAACAGCAGCAGCAGCAGCAACTTGATTGATTGCTGCCCCGAGGAGAGGCTGCTGCTGTTTAAGACTCATCTCTCTGCTTCTGATATTTCTTTTTGCAGCTACACTCTTTTGCGTGGCCATAGTCTTGGCTGGCTGTCAACACGATTTGGAAAACAAACAGAACACAAGAAATGCGCATACGTCAAACTCTGGCCCACAATTGCAGTCATGTTCGTTCCCATTTTCATTTCCATTGCCAATCCCATTCCCAATTCCCCTGCCGCTTGTCCCTTGTCCTGGTCCCTTGAACAGTTGCAAAAGACATAAGGCTAAAAAGAAGCGAGCCACAAAATGGTTAAAAGAAACTCGCACAAAACGGGCGGAGCTGCTGATGTGAAAGAGCAAACACACACAATCACATACACACATGCATACATAACAAAAATGTCAGCTGGACATGCACATGAACGAGGTCCAGTTTCACAGCACAGTCAAATCAACGTTGTTGTTGTTGTCGTCGTTGTTGTTGCTGCTGCTGCTGCAACGGAAGCAACAATAAGAGGCAATGTCCACTAAACACAGCACGAGAAATGTCCACACTTTGAACTCGATTTGCTTTGTATGAATGCAAGTCTAGGTGTATGTGTGTCTGTGTGTCTGTGTGTGTATATTTGAGTAGGTGTGAATATGTTTGTGAATTGGCAACTGATAATCTGGCAAAAAGATTCTAAGCACTTGCAAATTGCGTGTGCACTGAAAGAAATAAGTGACTTAATTTATGCTGTTCAAAATTACGACTACAATTTAAAGGCTTATCATGAATTAAAGTCGCAAATTGAATACAAGAATATCTGATTCTTTAATTATTACCAAAAAATGGAAAAAAATATTGCGATGTCATATTGTAAATGAAATATATTGGCATGTTAACGAATTTTATTCTAAAAACTGTACGGATTTAGATTCTGTTAATTGGAAAATAAATAATACTTAAAAAAATATATTGAAAACGGTATTTAGTAATAAAAATATTAACACCTATATAAATAAATAATACTTAAATGGCAAACATTGCTTAAATTCTGCGAAAGTGAAGACCAATTTTGTTACAGCTTTAATATAAAACGTTATGAACATTTCATAAATACTATTTATAAGTAAAATCTATGAGCAGAATTACTATTTTGTTGCACTTTCAACACTACTGTCAACAAATTTCTTGCAGTGCAGTGCAGGCAATGCTAATTTTTAGAAGGAAACAGTAGGATTAATGCCAAAATGGATGCACAGCGCTGACAAAACGGCTCAATGCAATTGATAAGCTAAATAAACTGTCAACAAATAAAACAGAAATCAACAAGAATAAACAGCGATTGTCCCAACGGAACAGAACGCACTCAAATCTGCAAGAGAAAGAATCGAGGGATATAAGTAGCATTTGTGTAGGCAAATGCTATACTTAAACGTTAAAGAGAGAGAAGGAAGGAAGGCAAAAAGGTTTGTCAGGCAGTCAAATCATATCGCCTGGAATGTGTAGAGCATGGCATAAATGTCACTTCGAATGAGAATTTGCCAGCGAGATGACGAACGCAGCATGGCGTGAAGCCAAATGGCCAATGAGTGTATAAGTGAATACGTATGTGAATGTGAATGTGAATGTGTGTGAGTGTGAGTATGGGTATGGGCGAGGTTGCGACTCCAAAACGATACATCATCGAAAGCAACAGGACTCGATATGTTGGAAACGCCAGCAAGCACAGTTGCTGACTTACAGTCTTTCTGTTGCTGTTGTTGTTGTTGTTGCTGTTGTGCCTGTTGCCTCTTTGTGGAAAGTCAACATGATCTCATCTGTCATAGATCGATCGACCTGTTCAACAATGCCATCCAGTCAGCCAACCAGCCAGCAACGACAGCGGGTCAGCGCATTTTAACCGAGTAGCAAAACGCAAACGCAGGAGGCAAAATACTCGAGCTCATCCACAATTCCAGGACAGCGAAACAGAGTCCAAGACTTACCTGACGAGCAGCGGGTGATCAACTCAACGAATTTCGACCAAAAAACAACATTTCAAGCAACAACAACAACATATCGCATACAATTCCAATTCAAATTTGTTGTCGGAGATTAAAACACATTTGTTAATTTTAATATGTTTCAACATCGTTGCACAAAACTGAACAATGAACTTGAAGGAGTCGAATCGAAACGATCCGAAGCGATCCCAAACGATCTACGGGGGTGTCTCAATAAAGATAAGAGGTGTTTGCTGCTTATTAGAACTCAGCTTAAATGGGGTCCCATCTCCAATCTGCAATCTATTTATGACAGCCATGTCAACGCAGCTTGTCAATGCCTCTCAGATTATTAGATGGAGAGAACGAGTTTGCAAAAAAAAAAGAAGAAAACAGCTAGATGGCAATTCATGGGAATGGAAAAATCAACTCGAACAGCCATGAGAAACGCAAATGATCCGCTAAAGCTGTCTAGTTGCTGGGAATGAGGCTTTCTAAATGAGTTTGTAGCAACAGCTTCTGGATTTTTCAGAGAATATAGAATAAATGAGAATTAATGTGAAATATCTTTACAACTTTTACTTTTACAAGCAAACATTTATGAAATTATTTCGATGTTGTTTCCTATTCTGTTTTGTTTTATATTTAAAACTAAATTGTTTTCTTTTTAAATTATTCTTTTCTTTTTCTATATATAATGTTAAAAAAAGGTTATGTTTATGCTACTAAATCGCTCACATTTACCGTAAGCTTCAATCAGAAATTTATCTCATTTCATAACAGTAAGAAACCGAAAACAAAACTTTTATTACATTTTAAAAGCCCAGGAACTAACTGCACTTAACCCAGCAGCTTCTAAAGAGTCACGCAGTAGCCAAAAGTGGGCATATTTGATATAAATTTAATAGAGCTCATTTGCATTGGACTGCGATGCAGTCGAAGAAGAAGAAGAAGCACGATGCGATGGACTGCAAATGGAATGCCAACGAAGCCATATGGCAATAGAATTAAGCGATAACTTGGCAGAAGAAAGAAGTGGAGAGAGAGGGAGAGAATGAGAGAGGAAACGTTCCAAAAGTCATGACAATAATGCCAATCTACGACTTATGGAAAAAAGCCAACTGAAAAACGAAGCTGAACGAATTGCATTTGTGAGAGCACAGCCAGAGATTGGAGATGGAGACTGCAGATGGAGGCCGGACTGAAGTTGGAGTCTGTGACTGTGACTGCTACTACAAATCCATAATTATATGCGGCTGATGTCTTTATTAAAGCTGCAACAACATGTGGCCAGAGTCCGGGCTGGAGTTGGACCTCAAAAAGGCCGACCGAGCGAACGATCGTCACATAATTCTGACTCACATAAGCCAGCTATGTTGACAACGCAAAGAAAAGGGCACAAATGATTACACATACGCATACACACACACACACACACACACAAACACACACACACTTACGCACCTGAAGATTAAGCCAGGTTATTTCTCTCGACATTTGTCCCATTATCACCACAGACAGCGGCGGCTTCCAACTGGCAACTGGCAACTTCCCCTTCGGTTCAGTTCAGTTCGATTCGATTCGAATCGATATAACAACAACATTATAATAATGCCCCCAGTCAGATATATATGACTGTGTCTAGTCAAACAAATAACAACAACTAATAAGTTGCATCGCAATCAAAGCGTTTGCACGCCGACAAAAGGAACCGCGACAGAGATACAATACAACAAACCCAAAGATACAAATGCTAACTGAGTGAGTGAAGCCCACGTTTCTAGCCAAGTGAGAAAAGCGACCAAAAGAGCTGACTGCATACATAGTAAAATACAAGAAATTATTATTTAAATTAACAGTGACAACAACAAACAAAATCGGAATGAGGCAAATAGGAAGCATCGAACTGCAGATGCTCTACAAAAAGTATCTCAACGATGCCAACGATGTTTCTATGACTTGTAAGTCACTCTATTTCTATATCTCTCCCTCTACATTTTTTAAATTTTTTATCTCTAAAACTCACTGCCTACGATATCTCTACATCTCTATAATTCAGTATCTTTATATCTCTAAAATCCTATACATCTATCTCTATATTTTAAAAACTTTTTATAGCTTGTATGACTCTAATATTCTTAAACTCTATAACTCTACGTCCCTAAATTCTTTATCTCCAAATTCCTATATCGTTATCTCTATATTTTTTAAATCTATTCATCTATAAAATTCACCATATATATATATTTAACCTTCTTAGATTATAAATATTTATATATTCTCCTGCCAAATTATTTAATCCATCCCCAAGCATCTTTGAATGCGAATACTCCTCAACTCAATATAGAGCACTGCTTGGTCTATTCAATATAAAATAATGGGCGCTACTACTATTCTGAGTTGATCCCAAACTCAATTCCAATCCCAATCCCAACACCATAGTCAGCATCAGTTCGGCATCGAACTCATTAATGTGTATCTCAATTATTGAACACTATAAATATTTGGGCTACCTGTCGATATGCCCCAAAGCAGACAAGCTGAGCGTTCGCTCAGGTTTTGGAGGCTACTTAAGAGACCTGGGACACATATTTAAATAAACTCAGATCGTTGTTCGCTGTTCGTTCACCTGAATGCTTCGTTGTCGTTGTCTCTGTTGCTGTTGTGTGTTTGTCGTCGTCGTCGTCGGCTTTGCTTGATTTTTCTTTTGATTTCGGAAAAGTTGTTGTATATTTTATAATAAGCCTGCCGTGTATTTCTCTCATAATCATAAATATTTTTGTACCTCAATGCATGGGACGAGTTTTAATGCCACAAATGCAGCCAATGGTTTGAAATTTTTTATTATTATTATTGCTATCATTATGCTGATGCCTGGAGCGTCCCATACTCAACTGGCATTTGGTTAAATTATATGCTATATGGAACTAAACAGACAGACGATGATGATGATAATGCTGATGTGTTGATGAGGTGCCGCTTAGTTCAGTTCCGATGCCCAATGTGGATCGATTTCGATTTCGACTTCGATTTGCCTGATGACAGCCTCTCTTTAGGCCTAAATCGTTTCCCATAAAACATACGATTTGGATTCGAGCATAATAGGAACAGCATAAGCTACAAGTTAGCTTCAAATTTTATAATGAATGGGAATAGAAAAGTTAAGCGCAGGTGAAATATATCGAGTATTTGTATTGTCAAAGGTTCAGTGGGCAGTCAATGGAGATCGTAATATTCTTTGGTGTTCAGCAATTTCAGTATTTTGTCAACATTTTTATGGACCGGAATTGTTTCTGTATATTGTTGTCATATTTTAAATATTCCAATCGTTTCTTTTACTATTGATACAAATTTAAAAAAAATTTAGCAAAATACTTTATACTTTTTTGTAAGAATGTTAAATATCCTCTAGAATAAATTGATAATTTGTTTGATAGTTAAGTAGTTTGTATTTGAAAATGAATGTAAATTGTTAAAATTATTCTTAAACTATTATTGAAATATAAATCTTTCGAACTACAAGGTGTTTATTCGAAAAAACCTTTAAGCTTAAACCGAAATTATGGCCCTTATAACTGCTTTATTACTAACTTAGTTGTTGTCCTCCTTTCAAATGGTTTCACAATAGTTTCACTTCTAATTGGTTAGATTTCGCACACACTTCATGAACAGTTTATGAAGTATTCTTGGGCCACACAACTGAAAGCCAAACCCAACAAAAGCCAAAGTTGTATCCCAGTTGCTGTAAGTGTAATTGTAACTGCTGTTGAGCGCTGAGTTGAAGTTGTAGACGGAAACGGAGACGAAGACGGAGATTGAGACTCTGCACATAATGACGAATGTTTAGCTATTCATATGTCTGGGGCTGAAATCGTAGCCGTAAGCACAAGAGAGAGGCCAAAGCAAACGGCGCACATCATTAGCCCAAGCAAGTAAGTAACCATGGAGCACACTTGAAGTTGCCTCATGTGGCACGGCAACATTGTGGATGGTTGAATCGAGACGCGGCTTGGCGACATTTTGCGGGACTCGTGTGTCAAATTGAGTGTCAACTGGCAATTTGGACAGGGCACACAAAAGTCAAGTGTCATGTTTATCATAAGCCTATTAAGGGAGCTTTTGGCCCAAAGGATCTGGCATTTGAGAGTCCGTTGTGGGAGTGATATACATAGTATAAATGTGAAGCTATAGAAATAACCCATTTTTATGACATTTACAATCAGCATGTGCCAATGAAATGTTCTATTCCCTTTCCCTCTTCTTCCCTCTGCCTCTGTTGTTGCTTCCTCTTGCCGCACAGCTGCTCACTGCTCGCTGCTCGCTTGGCTAAAGTCAAGCAGTCCATGCAGGACAGGACCCTCGATGTTCCTGTGGTTGGGCGTATCACATTTCAAAGCCTACTAATTTAACAATATTCTCATTAATGTGTACACAGGACGAAGGACACGAGAACTCAATACTACGATTCGTTATTCGCATTCACATTCACATTCGGACTCGGATTCGTATTCGTATTCGTTTTTGGTGCTTGCCATCATCTCGGCGTAATCCGCATTTTGTTACATTTCTCTCTCGTTTCATTGTTGCCGTGTTTGTTGCAGCGATTTCAACAGATACGCACAACAACAACAATAATAATCGAGGGTTGTTTGTTGCATATTAGAAAATCGTTACAAATTCACATTCGCCGTTTGTTTTATTGTTTTGCAGCATGCCGCATGAGGCACGCAGCACATTTGTCTGCTCTATCCGTCTGTCTGTCCGTCTGTCTGTCAGTCGTCGCTTGTTGTTTGAGCAAGTTTGCGTATAAATATTATATGTGTATTTGCACAGCAGCTTATCTGTGATCGTAACTCGATACATTTTACATACTGTACACGTTATGCAACTAACCGGGCCAAGAAGCCAAGCGACCCCATCCACCGTCCACCATCATAATCATCGTCATCGTCGTCATCATCATCATCATCTTCGCAGCTAGCCAAAAGGGTCGCCTCGAGTGAACAAACTCACATGAAAAGGTGCCAGACTTGGATAGAGTACGAGTATTATGTTTTATAATCGCCTCTTCGATTGTTTTGCGAATGCTTCCAGAGAGGGAAACTACGAGTATTGTTCGAATACACTCATTACACTCATGCATGTAACATTTTCTCGTATAACGTGCTGGCAAAATGTGGTCAGCTATTTAATTGTTGTAGGCAAAACTATGTAAATTAGTTAATCGCATACAATGAATTATAGCGACATATTGACGGAAGGGACAACAAAGGAAAATCGATAGAAAAGTAGTATAATACTGATAGTATATATGCAGATACACATATTTGCATTGCGTAGTATTAAAACAACTATTTGAATAGATTCAATTGTCTCAAACAAAGTAACTTATAATACATATATACAACGGTAGCTTTAAGCTTATTATACTCGTTACGGTAAGGGTAGACGGATGGTATATAAAATATACTAAATATAAGATTTGATACATTTCATTATTAGATATTTATTTGGTTCCAATACTAATTTTAGTATTTCACAGTCGAATACCACTCCAATTTAACTTTATTTGCAAGTACTCCAATGTTTGAATTGGTTTTATAGCAAATATTACTTACTATATAAGTATTAACATTTTGATTTCTGTAATTTAAAAATATATATCCATTTTTATTAAATATCAATTGCTGTTTTTGCTCCTTATTTTATTTTCATTTTATGTCACACAAATCAATAAATTGTTCTCAGAAGTTCACAGAAATTCGTAGTAAGATTATTCAAAATGTTGTGTATAAATACACTTGTATTGCTTTGCATAATAAGCGTAAGTTTTGAGTTCATTGATTTACATGTGCTGTAGAAAATTGATATATTAAAGTCCCAATGCAGTTTTGTAGCTCAGTAAACAGATCCGATGCAGCGGCAATCGATGAATCGGACATTTACGAATCGGAATCAGATGAAGTTCCGATGAAGTTATTTTCGCTAACTAAAAAGCCAATATTTGTACCCCAGCCACGAAATATGAGTAAAGTTCATCAATCCGATACTAAAACAACAAAGTTTATAAATTATTTGTCCAAAATTGTGAGGGACAAACAGAAACGAGTCGATAACGATGCTAGGGAATTAACCATTTACATACCGAAATATACGAGAGATGCGGATGGAAATTGGATCGCAATCAATTGGCGACCAACTCCAAACAATATTTGGGAGGATACACGCTTGCATGCGACGGGCCTTGACTGGCTTCTGCAAACGAAAGATGTTGTTGTTATCAACTATAGGCCTGGGTAACTACCATCCAAATAATCCTACGATAATTCATTTCTGTAACTAATACTCTTGATTTATTTAGAAGGAAACATTCAACTGTCTGCTATGCAAGGTCGACACAATACATTTGGCCATTCCCTTTATATTATTTAAAGAAAAGTGTCCAGGTCCAACTTTTTAATCATCGTGCATTCTACGATGTCCTCAGATATCAAATGTATCACTATGGACGTTCAGAGGAGTGCCATGATGTCAAGTATAGTGTGTGGTCGAAGTATATGGAATGCGCTTTATTCCGTAATATGCGAATGGACTATCTTATACCAAAGTATCCATTGCACCAAAAAGGATACTTTGCTCACTGGAAGTTATACATTTAATGACATACTCGTAGGTATGCTTATACTGTGTATAGTGATGTCTTTATTATTAAGTTTAATTCTTTAATAAATCTCATTAAATTCATATTTGCATATATTCATATGTATATGTTTTGGTGTTTTTTTAATGTCGTAGTATATTAATATATACAATATATAGCTTTTGATATATTTCAGTATTTAAATAATAATATATGAATATAAACAATCTATAGCTTTGATATATTTTAGTATTTTTTCGGTATATTAATTTGGTATATTTGATTGACAATTTGAGCTAAATATGCATAGCTATGAATGTCATAGTATATTAAAATAAACAAAATATAACTTTTGGTGTGTTTCAGTATTTTTGCGGTATATTAATATGGTATACAATATGGTATTACTTGGCTTTTCCTTAAAATGCATAACTTACAGTTGAGAACATTTGCTTTATTTATTGACAGTATTTGTGGGAATATATGGTAAATGGTATATAGAAGACTCGATAGCAATAAACATTGGATGTGCGACTTTTGCCCAACTTGCTACTGGCGACAACAATGTTGCAAAACAATTTTTGTAGCGCAAAAGCATTTGAAAATATTTTCAATTAAAATTGAACGTGATTGAAAATCATGAAAGTGCGAAGTGGCAAAAACCAATTTCTCAGCACAGTGAGCGATAATTGCTGAACTGCAGCAATCTTGCAACTTGCAGCATGTAACTTGCAGCTTTCAGAGAAAGAGAGAGAGAGAGAGTGAGTAGTGCACTATGTGTGTAGTGTTTGGCTGTTGTGGGATGCGCTGCCAAATGCGAGTGCGCATAATACAAAACTTTATTTATGGCAAACGGCGGCTGGGATAACGCGCAACTTGCAGCAGGAGCGGCAGCAGCAGCAGCCACCGATTTGCTGACTTTGCAACAAGACAATTTCGTTGGCCAACAAATGAGAGTGTAAATTTGCGTGTAAACACTCGGCTCACCCGCTGACATTGCGCTTAGTAGAGACGTTCAGTTTTTGCTGTTGTTATTGCTGCTGCTGTTGCTGCTTTGCGTTGCAACGCGACGTGGCAAGTAACTGGCCGTTGTTGCCACAGCCGACGGTAGTCGCTGCCTCACAGTTGCAGGGGGGCGCATGCGCGCGCACTGCGCATAAATTTATCGCATTGCATATAAATTATATATAAGGCAATATCACCAGATCAGCAGAGCAGCAGCAACAACAACAACAACTTGTACACACACACTCACACACACACACACATTCTCTCGGTTTGTGTTGTTTGCCTCAGTGATAAAAAGGAACTCAGCGTGTCGCCGCGGATGCGTTGATCATTCATTATTTAAGGATTGAAAAGTTAATTAACATTTTTTTGCCCAGCCACAAAAAAAGCGTTCACCACTTTAGACTCGGACTCCAACTCGCAGCAGCTCGCAACCCGCAAGCTCAAGCCTCAGATCTCTTATTGCCTCGCCGCGGCGATTTACGAGAAGCAGTTGCAGTCGACGTTTGCTGTTGCTGCTGCTTTTGGTGCTGCTGTTGCTGGCCAAGTTAGCTGCTTAGCCATATTGAAATCAAGTCTACACAATCCACGCCATTGCCGTCGCCGTTGTGTGCGAATTTTGCTGTTTGAAAATGTGAAAATTATTATTGATAATATTTTTGTGGCCGGGCACTTAACTCGCATCCCGACTACCAAATGCTGACTGGCTACCAATACTATCAATATAATTCTACAACAGACAGTTGACCATTTAATCGTGCGCCAAGTAAATGTCTCAATTTGTGGCCTATGAGCATTGCTAAGAACTTCTCTACAGAGCAGCAGTTGTTGATACTTAAAAACATTATAGATTATTTCATATTTTAATACTCGTACTAACAATTAAATCAAGTAAGAAAGCTACAGTCTATCTCTTATAATCTCTGAGATCCAGTGTTTCATACGGACAGACGGACAGACAGACAGGCGGTCATGGCTAGATCTTCTCGACTGTTGACGCTGATCAAGAATATATATACTTTATAGGGTCGGAGATGCCTCCTTCTACCTGTTATATGCATTTCCTGCAGGCACAAAGTTATAATAACCTTCTACCCTATGGGTAGCGGATATAAATACTTGCTTTGTATCATAAAATATTCTTAATTTGCAAACTTTCAAGAGTGAAATTAAAACTATATTAAATTGAAAAGTTTCATTTAGAGTTAAAATTTTGAAATTCTAGAACATCTATTTAAATTAGATAAATTTGTTAATTCCAGGATTGAAAGAACGATGCCAAAATGTGATAGACATGATCATCATACGGAATATACCTAATACATTTGTGAATCGATAAAATCAACAAAATAATTCATTACATTAGATAAGATAAGCTTTAATACATCCTTATAACATGTCAACTTCTTTATAAATTTTCCCGTCACTTTTTAGCTAAATTTGTATTTCTCTATCTCCGACAATCTCTGCTTTATTGCTTGAAAAGAAAGTATCAGCAAGTAAAACCTGCTGCAGACTTCGGCTCGGTCAACATTTTGCCATGGGAAAAATCAACAGAAATCAACATTTACTAACAGTACATAAATCAACAGAGTTTGCCCCAAGAACAAAACAGTGAAATGCTGAGAGTGACAATGACAGGAGTCTCTAATCAAATGCGCAAATAACAAGCCAGAAATTTAGAGACCCAAGTTCTGCCGTCGCATGATTCGCACCTCTCTATGTCTATGTCAGGCAATTAAATTAATGTCTTAATCTGCGTTTATGGCAAACACCCCGAAAAACTAAATACACACGCACACACACATGGAACATACCCTGTACATAAGCATGGTAATGCCCGATCCCAATCCCAATCGCAATCGCAATTCCCAACTAAGCCCACTCGTTACCAAAGGCCACTTGGCCGCATCAGCAGCAGCAACAGCAACGATAGCAAAAGTCAATAGAGCGTAATATAAATCCGTGTAATGCGCCACAGACTGTATGTGTGCGAGTGAGAGAGGGAGAGCGAGTAAGAGAGAGAGCGAGTAATGCAATGCAGCATATGCGCTGCTCGGGGACTTGCAGAAACCCCCTCGGGGTTGCTTTGCTGGTTTACACTTTTGGTCAGATTAAGACCTCAGCACAGCGGGCCCAAAATGCTAGAGTTCTATAACTCTATACACACACACACATATGCGTGTATGTGTGTAATGTCGTAGCGAATCATAACAGCAACAACAATCATAAAAAAATTAATATCAAGAAATATGTATTAACAACACAGCCTCAACGTCAGCGTCTCTTTAACAGTTATAAAGCCGAACTAATGCCTGGCAAAGGGAGGGGAGGAAGGGGGGAGAGAAATAAAGAAGCAGGAGTGAAGAGTAGAGGTGTAATCAGCAGAGGGAGAAAGACGCAGGAACAACAACAACTGCTGACTGCTGTTTTGCCTTAGTATTTAGGGTGCGAAATTCCAAATATTATTTTATTTATTTGAATCTCTATGCGGAATGAAACAAATATTCAACTACAAAAACATTCAAATATATGTGTGTGTATTTGGGTGTGTGTATGTGTGATCGTAGGCAAGAAATTTCATAAGCAGCCGTCAAATGCAATTCAAGTGGAAAACGCAAACGCTAAAAGGTAGAGCAGAATACGGAAATACTGTTCGCACAGTGGTGAAAAAGAGATTAAACTAGATGTCAATTCAATGCGATCCACGATCCACAAGTAAATTTATGCAACCTAAAGAATGAAAAGGAAAACGATCAAGTTTCAAATCGATTAACGAAGATCGAAACTGAAGATCTATAAAGGAATTGAGAATTGTTAGTAACACAATTAAATTATAGAAGCGGACAAAATGTTGTTCTATAATAAAAATCATATCATATATATCATAATCAACATATTTTATTATTTATAAAATTTGAAAGATATTCAAACTGTTTTAAACAAATAATGATAACTAATATCATAGTTATATTTAGTGTTTTAAACGGAAACTAAGCTTTACTAAAGAAAACTGGCAAACGCCGAGAAGAGCTTCAAGAAATAAAATTAAAGAATAAATGTAATGAGTATATTTAAGTAAAGAATAAAACAATTAGTGATGAATCAAAGTTTTCCTTGGATATAGCTGAGAAGCACAAAGAAGATTTCTAGCAAGTAATATTAAGACAGTATTAAATTTGTAAGTTACAATTTTGGTCATTTTGGGCTACAAACTATGCAAGGACTTTTAATATTACATACTTAAAGTCAAATAATATGCTGATAAAATAAATTGATTTTATTAAATATAAATTAAAAGAAAAATGCTTTGAAACTTTACTAGACGCAGCAAAAAATCATAAAATTATAAACTATATAAATGCTTTCCAAGCCTGTTTTATTTTTTATTTAATAATCAAAACTTTAGAAATTCATTTGTGATTCGTAATATTAACGGCAATTGGCATAAATCATCAACAACCACTGAAAGTTTAAGTTTTAAGCAACTCAGTGGTTAAGATTGAAGTGTCTCACACTTGAGAACTAACCACAAACTGTGCTAGTTGCTACAATTTGCCCACTGTGCAGCATAATAACTGATGCTGATGAGCATGATGGTGCGGAACTTATGAGCAGGAGCAGGAGCAGAAGGAGAAGCAAGGCAACCAGGACACGACATACGGAAACAATAATGCATAAATGTAAACATCACATCGACATTGCCGTCATAATCAACAACAAGGCGAACAAGCGAGGCGAAAGCAAGTTTGTTGAGGAGAGGAGAGGGGAGAGGAGCAAGGGGTGGCTGGCAACCAGTTTTGGTGTTGAGCACAGCACAGCACAGCAGAGCACAGCAGCCATGTCAAAGTCCGAGCAGGAGGACCGGGTGCAAGCGTAACTGATTTTGTTGTATTATAAACACAAATAAATAAAAGCGGCTGGCCGACAAAAAGTCCTGGGGCAGCAACAGCAGCAGCCGAGGCAGCGACGACGGCTGCGGCAGGATGCACGAATGAAAGCAAACGAGGCAGAGCAACTGAAACTGAAACAGAGAAAATGCGTAAAGCGAAATCTTTCATCCTGCGGCTGGCAGCAACAATGGCTGCGACGACAGCTCAAGCTAAATGCCGCACATACACATATAAAAATTGGAAAAAAGGGTGCCAGGATAACGCAGGCAACAGAGCGAGATAGCGGCAATAAGCGTAAGAGAGATAGCAAGCGAGACAGGAACACATAATTAGGAATGGCATTCTCCATTTCATTTAACCCGGGCAATGATTCTGATTTCAGGGTGCCACAGGACGAACCACCACCAACATAACTATTCGTATTATCAGCAGTTTCGCATCCTGCAGTCGCCCGATCCTGGCCACAGTTGCCATTGTCCCTCTGTATGTGTGTGTGTGTGTGTGTGTGTGTTAAAACGTGCTAAATATGGGAGTGTCCTTGTCATTTATATGTCGCAATGTCTGCTCCCGTTTCTGCCATCAATGCCGTTAAATTGCGCGTGTTGCACCCTCCCCTCCCCTCCCCTCCCCTCATCACTTTGCCTCTTGTCATGAGAATAAATATGGCAATAAATGAAATTAATACATTACGCAGCTCTCTTGTCTTGCCATTTGCTTTGCCTCTTGTTCACACGTTCCTCATGAATATTTAAACGTTATAGGTTTTGATTTATGAAACTTCCAACTGTCCTGGCAACAACATACAACCGAACCGAACCGAACCGGCGCCGTCCTCTTCTGCACATAGCCAACAAAAACTTAATAAAAGAAAAACAATAAAACATTTGAGGCGTTGCCCAAACGATCCATTGCTGTCTTGCCTCGCTGCTCATCCTCTCCAGCTTCAGCCTCAGCCTCAGCCTGAGGCAAAGCTCAGACGCATGAGGCAAGCGCGCGCGAAATGCAAACACAACAAATTTGTGTTCTGTTTGGCCATTGGGCCATTGGACGGCAGTCAGGTATCCGATTCCCCAGTTCCACGACATGAGCAGCAGCAACAACAACAACCACAACAACAACAACAACAACAACGATAACATCAACATCGACTAAGACAACGTTGTTTGCTGCGACAGCATACAACTCTGCACAGTGGAGCTAATATATGTATGTACCATTAAATTAGCAACTTTAAATTGAAAGATATATATTTGTAAAAAAAAGAAAAGATAAAAGGTGTTTTTGGAATAAAAAAAACAGCTTTACTTAGTATTTAAATGAAATTATATAAGTTAGCGTTATTGTTAATACTTATTTTATATTTCTAGTGCTATTGTATTTCTTTATAAGTGAGGCAAAATAATGTTTCATTCATTAATCATAAAAATATCAAGTTTTACTAATAATGAAAAAAATTAGCTTCGTTTTCTGTTACAAGATATTGAAATCTGTCATAGTTTTCCTTATCAAAAAATCTCATTCATCAATTCTTGTTTTGTTTTTGCTGTTGTAATAAATGAATATTCTTTTGTTAGACTAATTACAAATTGTTAAATGGAAATTTTAAGTATAAAAAGGTTGCTTAAAAGACTGCCTGATTTTTTAACAAAAATAATTCGTCAACTTTTCCTAACTTTTATAAGAAATATTTATTTTGTTTAATACAATATATTTTCTAAAATTGTAACAGTTGATGTACTCTAATTTGCTCTTTTTATCCTAGAATTCCATTCCAAGCTATAAATATATATACGAGTATTTTAATTTTCTATAATTCAACAAATTCTAGTTAGCTTTGGCGGCACTGTGCACGTGATCGTTTCGGTATAACACAAAAGCCCACAACCAGGCAGCCAGTTGAGCGGAACATTAATTTAGTATCAAATTACGAAAATATTTTGCTAACAACAATTAGTTAACTCTCGTTAATTAACACGTCTTTAGTGGGCAGCGAACGCGAAATCTGTGTTGACAGCCGATGACGTTGACCGCAGAAAAAAAAAATAAAGATCGGAGCAACTCGGTGTGGAGATCGAGAGATCGACAGAGAACTGGCGACACAACTGTATGCTAAAATGTACACACATATATAAGTAGTTGTGTGGCATGACGAGAGGTTTGGGGCTGCTTTTGTGCGTACAACAAATGGTTGAATGTCTTGCAACTATTTAATTAAATCAATAGGGTCAAGTGGTAAATATTTTGACCCGCGTCTGATTAGTAAAAGTGGAAGACGACAACGTGAAGATCAGTTGAGAGATGCTGCCGCTGCCTCTGCCGCTTCCCTTTCTCCTGCGCTTCCCCCCAAATAATATTCTGTTGAATGTCTCTGTGGAGCATATTCGGACTGCCGTTTGACGTGCCTCAAATTCATTGGCTTAATTGAATGAATGGCGTTTTAAGCGGGAAATTAAGTACGCACACACTTACACACACAACTTGTGGTTGTCTCTGTCTGTGTCTGTGTCTTGTGGATGACTTGACTTAGCTGGGCAGGAGTTCAATTGTCAATTGAACGGAAGCAACGTCAGCAACTTTGAACTTTGCCTCCCTGACATCGGACTTGGATCTAGTCTAGTTCTTGGATTGCACTTTGGATTTCTTGGGAACTTTTTTGGGCGCGGCAAGCAGCAAGCGGCGAGCGGCGATTGCTTCGATTGCTCTTGTTGTTGCCCCCGCTGATGTGACCCACTTGTGTGGCACATTTGCCGGCAGTTAACAAGGCACTCAAAAGTTGGAAACCCAGCCAGAGCTTGGGCAGGAGTCACCCCCAAGTCACGGAGCGAGCGACGTTCAGCTGCCAGCGTGTAAAAAAAGAGAGAAGTCAACAAGGCAACGACGTTCGTTGCAAGGACGCGCGCTCAGACACTTAACTGCAATGGGAATCAGTCAATTGGAATCAATGAGTTCATTTCTGTTTCGACTGTTTCCCAACAATACAAAACGACCAATGCAACGTATTGAAACAATCAGTTTGTTTGCCGCACACACAAAAACCGTTCACACAGCGAGTGCAAGAGAGATAGAGAGAGAGAGAGCAAAGCGGATAAATAGACAGAGAGGAACACATAGAGTCGGGAAGCAGGAAGCAGTCAGTACGAAAGTCCTTTGGCTCATGTTCATGCGCCTTTTTAAGTGCTCAAGTGTTTTTATACATTTTTTTCCCAAAGCTTTCCCAGGAAATTACAAACAGCTGCAAGTGCTGTGGCTGTGGCTGCCACAAAGTCAACAATTCTCAGCCTCAAAACCAAAGCCAATTTGATCTATGAAAATATTATTGCTCGTATTACCCAATAGCAAAATAGCCTTACTTATCTTACAGCTGCCCGTTGCCCACAAATCTTAATCTTAATCTGGACGAAGGTGTAGGCTTACCACAGACGATCTTTTGACCTTTCCTCCGAGCAGATGTTTAGATAACTTCAACTGCTTACAAGATATTGAGCAATAGACAATTGAAAAGAAAATACGAGATAAAACAATTCTCCCACTTTTGGCCATTTTACAATTGGTCTAATCCCAGCTAGCAGAGGAGTGAGTTACCCAAAATGATACATTGCAATTTCTAACCCAAAATGATATTGCACATTCTACACACACAACAATGGAAGAAAGGATTTTGTGCTAATATGAGCTGGTTGAAGGATTTAATCAAGCCGCAGAATCAAAAGGAAGTATCAGCTGTCATTTGATACGAGTTGAACAAAGGGAATCTCAAGGATTGAGCTCAGAGGTATTCGCAAATGATATCCTAATTATTACAACAGATTGTATAACCAATTTCTAATGGCTTCGTCATAATTATGTGTAAATTTTGTGTAGTATTTCATATTGCATTTTTAAAGTTACTGAAATTGTAAAATAAATATTCAGATCAAAGATCGCGAGTATAAATATCGAACAGTTTCAAAGAATGTTGTAGAAAAAATATATACTTACTTACTGCGGATTATTTCTATGTATTATATAAATATTGCAATTTTTTCGGATGTTCAGTATTCTTGAAAAAAAAAAGAATGTTTTTATTTTCCCAAATATGTAAATTAGAAATCGTTATAATTTAAAATATATTAATTTTAAAATGATATAGATTTTATTTAAATTTTCAAACTTAAGGTTTGTTTTCTTCTTTTTTATTTATGTTTCCTTATTTTTAACTTTAAATATTCTTTAATGAAACAAAATTGGATAAAATTAAATGTAGTATTTTTTGCAAATACTAATAATTGAGTAGTAAATTCTATACCACATACTAATTTTATAATAGGAATGCTATGAATAGAATCAAGTTTTGTATTTTATATGAGAAATAGCCTAAGGGATTTAAGTCACATTTTGAGCAGCTGACTAAACCGTAATTCAAAAGTGCATAATATAATTAAAATTTTGGTCAAAATTGTAGGCCGCAGAAGCGTTAAAGAAGCAGCGAGAAGTTAACCCCTCAGAGGGGAAAGTGCGGGGGTATCTTTTGTTTGACTTGTGGCATGGCTAAACTGTAATAATTGGATGAGGCAAGCCGAGCCGAGTCGAGTCGAGTTGAGTTGAGCTGAGGCGAGCATTGATGATGAGATGGTGATGATGATGATTATGTATTATGATGACTGTGACGGACGGGACACACTGTGTGTATGGAAGTGTACGGATGTGTGTGTGTTTGTGACTGGCATGAAGAAATCATTTTTTAAAATTATAGCATGCACATCGATATACAACAAGCCGCAACTAAAGCGGCAACAGCGAACAATGAAAGGGAGCAGGGGACGGACTTGAAACTTGGAACTTGGGACGTCGACTAATGACGATAATTGCGCGCCTCATATAAGTCGGCTATGCTTTTTTCTTTCTCGCTCTCTCTCTGTCTCTCTCTCTCTATCTTTCGCTTTCATTGTTGTTATTTGTGTTGTGTTGGCCTGAGCCTGGGCTATTCACTTAGGCCATAAACACAGACATTAACACCTGATCTCTCACTCTCCGCCTGCTGAGACGAAGCTGCAAAAGGTGTTTTCCCTGGCGCGCCTCATTGTTATGGTAAACAGTCAGTTTTTCAAGCGTTGCCCCGTTGCTTAATTATAAAGCCCCGCGACTTAATCTGGAGCGGTAACTGGCGTGGCAGCTGACAATGGACAATTCACCCGCCAAACTGGACACAATGCACCCAACAATGGACACGGCTGAGAAGGTGGTGGAGAGCGGGGAGAGAGGGGGAGAGGGGAGTTTGGTATTTTTGCTTTGTAATGCGCCGACATGTTGCCACTTGCCACCTGCCACAGTTGTTGGCCAAAATGCGCACTAGAGTTGCCAAACAAATTCTTTTGTTATTTAATTTGTAACCAAATTATTTCCACACGCTTTTTTTCCCTCGTCTTCCACTTCATCGTCTTCTTCTTCATCCTCCATTGTTCGCGGTTGCAGCCATTGGTCGCTGCGGCTTTTGTCCGCCAGGGGGCGCCATTTGTGTCCGATCTTTATCGCGTTAAGTTTACAAATTTAGCTCCTAATGAGCGATTTTAAACATTGTAATTCATGACAGCCAAAAACTAAAAAAAAAAAACACAAAGTTTCGCTGCCTTTTCATGTGGTTTCATGTTGACTGGGTTCAACTTCGAGTTGCTGCCGCCTTTAGGCCAAGTCAACTTGGCGTCCAGTTGACGATGACGAACGTTGTTCATTGTTGTGGGTGTGGCCCTCGATGAAGGCGTGACTTGGTGCTTAAGCGTGCAGCCTTTTCAGCAACAACATTCCATACAACAAAATCCACTCATTTCTTTTCGCTTCGATTTTAATTGCAGTTGAGCTGAACTATTCTCTTAGCAACAATTTGCCAACTCATAAAACTGTTTCAGGGCATTCATTTTAATAATTTATATTCACTTTTTTATGGGTCACCAAAGGGAGAAACAGTTTAAAGTCAGTTCATGTAATTAATATCTTATAAATGGGTAAATGCTTTGAATACTTGCAACATTTCAAATATTTTTTAAAAATGAATATTACGAAATAATTACAAAAAGAAACTATTTTGCATGCTTTGCAATGATATTGATTATTTAAAAATATTTTCGTGAAATAATTTTTAGGGCGTTTTATTATCACTGCTTGATGAAATCAGTATTTTAAAAGTAATATTGTTCAAACTGTTTTTTCACTTTCTGTAAATTATGAAATTTTTCAATTTGCAATCTTCAGTTGATTATTAAATAATAATTTAAAAATTATCCTAATATCCTTGGAATAGTTTCCAAATATTGTCTTATATTTTTATTACAACAATTTTCACTTTAGTTAGAGTACTTTTATATAATTGTTTTGATATTAGAAAAACAAAATATCAAAAAAATATTTGCTAGTATACTTAATTATATTTTTGATGGTTTTATTTATAAAAAAAATTACTCAATAACCCACAAAAGTCAAAGCAAGTTGAGCATACTATGAATCTTCATTACAAGTAGCCACAGTTGATAAATCACAACAAATTAAAGAGTGAGAGAGAACGAAATGGAGAAAAAAATGAAAAACTTGGCGCCAGATGCAATCTATGTTATGGATGTAAATCTGAGTAAATCTCTGGATCTCTCTCTCTTTGGTTCTCGTAACTCGAATCCATGGAGAGTTTCTTGAACTTGCGCAGCTTGACACAGCTTGACTGGCAATTGAGTCAACTAGAAGTGACATCATATATAGGATAATTCACTCGAAATGTTTACACAGACAATAATCCGTCGCGTAAGGCGAATAAATTGAAAGAAATTTTACGTTGCTGCTGCTGTAGATGATGAGACGATGATGATTTCGAGCTGTTCGTCAGTTTTACGTGGAAATGAGACAAACAAATAAATTTACTTTGATTGAATAATGGTCGCATAATTGGCAACTTGAATGGAATTGAGTAGCAGGCAAAACAGATGCTCCAAACTCAATTGAAATTGTAACAACACACAGAAGGCAGCGATAACAACAATCATCCACATCATCCACATCATCATATCTATGCATTCGCGCATTAACTAACTGAATTGGATAATCTCATTCTCATTCTCATTCTCTGATTCCCAGTCTCAGACTCGAACTGAGTCAATGTGGCAATACTTTGTGGCGTCGCATTGTCGCCAATTGTTGTCTAAGATTCTCCTCAATTGAAATGTGCAACTGTTAAATGTCAGCCGGCAATTGTCAGCTAGATGGATGCGATATTCCATTCCATTCCACATACGCCCCGTTGTCATTCCAAAACACACACACAGTCACACACAAGTGATGCTCTCGAGTCTGATTCTCTGGCTGAGCTGCAGTTTATTAACCTGACACACTGCACAATGATTCATGCCTTGTGGCAAGTGAATCAGCTTGAGGCCGAGATGAAAAACCTGCAGATAACATGGCTAAATGGTGGATACGAAGCACGATTTCCTTTGCTACAACATTACTGTTAGCACCTTTGTAAATTGTGTTGTAATAGAAGTGTGCTTGACTACGATTTCAATTTAGATTCTATAATTTTAGATTTTTCAAATATTTTTCTTTAGTAAATAATTGATACTTAAGAACAAATTTGTTAAAATGCAGAGAGAATAAAATATGAACAAATATATCTTCAGAATATAAAAAACTTGTTACAGTGCAGAAAAATGAAATTGAGTTTTGAACTCAAATGCATATAAATATGTTAGATTTGTTGACTATAAAATAAAAATGGAATGCAAATAAAGATTTTGTTTCTGCGTTAGTAATGTATATGTCAGTGTTAATAATTAATTTGAATATGTCGTCTATATCATAAATTTCTCGTATACCCTTAGGTTCAATTGATATAATCTTTATTTACTTTATATTTATTATGTGCTGCTGACATAATTCATTTTCTGTTTATTATTTCTGATTTGTTTAAGTTGCCCAGTTGTGTAACAGAGCTCCTATCTTTGTTATCATTTCGTTATTATTTTTAATACAAAAAAAAATAAAGAATATGTCGTCTAACTTGGTGAATTATATCAAGAGATTTTTCTTTGCACAAATTATTTCATAATTCCCAAATGTAGTTTATTTGTTCAAGAAGTTTTCCAATATTGATATTTTTATTCAATTTATTTAAACTGATATATTATTAATTTAAAATTAAACTAACAAAATGTTGGTCATTTGTAGAAATTGCAGCTTTTCAAAATTGTAATGTAAATTACAAATTCCTTGAGCATTGTTTTTTATTAAAATTTTTTATTTTGACTATTGTAGCTACATAAAATATAAGTGGTCGAGTGTTATGTTGGTGTACGTTGAATGTAATTCAAATGCCACTTCATTCCATGTGGTTGCATCTTCACAGTTCAACGCCAACGCCGAATGTCTGGCCCGCATTTTCCTGTATACCAAATACAATTCCCGTTTCCATTCCCATTCCCATTCCCATTCCAGACATACTTATTGACTGTGTGTGAGTCGTGCAACCACAACAACAACAACAACATAATGACTAGCAAAGTCAGTAAAACAATTTAATCAGTCGCCGTTGCCGCTCCCGCTCCCTCTGCCGTCGCATGCTCCACGCGCCCCTCATTTCGTTGGCGTGTGTGGGACATGCGCTAAAATTTTATTTGATTTGACACTTAGCAGTGGCTTTTAGCGCACTCTTTACACAGCTATCGTAAAATTGTGTGTGTGTTTTATGCGTCTGTATGTGTGTGTGGGTTTTATTAAGGACTTCCTGTTGGCCGTCAGCATCTTTTTGTCGCGACAACAGATTAATTTAACGCACTGCAGTTCAATTTAGTTGAACATGTCTGGGGCAGTGAGGATTGAAAACGAAATTGAAATTGAAAGCTAATTGTGTTCGTTTGCAATTTTTATTTCAATAGAATCTCAATTGATTTATGTCGGCCTTCTAAAGTACACATTAATAATTACAATCATCATCTGTATTATAATAATAGTAATAATAATAATAATATAAATTAAATAGTGCTTAATTTCAATTTGCCTGCTGCGCTTAAGTATCGTCAACGTTGCGAACTTCCAGCTAAAGAAATACTCTTGCAAAATGCTCACATTTGAATTTAAAGGAATATTTAATACTTTAATTGGTACCTTTGTTAGAAATTTGTGGATCTTCAGAAAATTAAAAGCAAACAAATTCGAATTTAAAATGAAGCATACAAAACTTTTAGATCATGCCAAGTATTAATAAATTTTGTTTAATTCAAAATATATATAAGTTTTTAAAGCAAATTTGTACACATTAAAAACAATTTTTCAAATTCAAAATAAAATAAATGACTTAGGTTTAACAGACAAACCATAAATTAGTTTCTCATATTTGTGTGGTCACTCTTCTAAAGATTTTAGTTGTAATTTTAGAAAATTTATAGATCTGATTATTCGACTTTAGTTTAGATTCATGAAGTTCGCTATTTAAAAAGGACATTTCTTGATGCTTTTGTTGCTTTGTGAACTCCTGCAAGAGTATTCAATCTTCGGCTAGCCGAAGTATAAGTTCTTTAGCTGCCTGTCTCTCTCCTCTCCTCACCATCTGTTTCTCTCTTTATATAGTTTATATATACAAGCGTCTAGCGCCTCAGTCGCGGCTGTTCTATGTACAGTGAATACTTATTGACTAACTCCCCGCCCGTTCAGCTGTTGCGGCTGACAACTGTAACGGGCTTCATCAGCGGTCCAGGCGAACGGGAGCTCGACTCAGCTCCACTTCCAGTACTCCCCGACTGCTGCTGCTGCTGTTGTTGGCTGCCTGGTGACGACGGCGGCTGTCCCAGATGTGTCATGTGAGGCTGAGGCGCCGGCGCCGTGGGCAACGCAGCGCTGAGCTGCCTTTGATGTGCCGCCAGAGCGGCGGCGGCGGCATGTTGATGCAACAACTGCTGATACTGCAGACGCTGATACAGCTCCTGGCTGCTGGCGGGACTAACGAACGAGGCGGGATGCGCAGCCGGTGGCGCTGCGGCCGGATGGCCACCTGGATGTCCTGGATGCACCATGCCGGGCAACGGACTCTTTGGGGCAAAGGGATTGTAGCGTTGATACATGCTGGCCAGCAAACTGGGCGCCGCCTGTGGATACGTGAGGAACTGTCCAAATTGTGGATACGCCGCCAGTCCCGGGAACATGGGACCAATCAGCGAACGCTTGAAGGCCGCCAAGCGGGAACGACTTGCTGCTGTGGTGCGACGTCGCAGTTTGCCCGTAGAGCCGCCAATGAAGACATCCTCGGCGGAGGGATCCAACATCCAATAGTTGCCCTTGCCGGGATCATCGTAGTGCCTTGGCACCTTCACAAAGCACTTGTTCAGGCTGAGATTGTGGCGTATGGAGTTCTGCCAGCCCTGTTTGTTGTCCCGATAATACGGATGATTCGTCATTATGTACTCGTAGATGCCATTGAGGGTCAGACGCTTCTCCTGGCTCTGCCTTATGGCCATCATGATGAGCGCATTGTAACTGTACGGTGGCTTCTCGTTGCCCTTTTTATCCTTGATGGGTTTGCCATCCGTTGATTTGGTCTCTGAATCGCCATCGTTATCACATTCCACATCTTCATCGCCATCGGCATCGGCATCCTGATCGGCATCGACATCATCTTCATCGGGTTCATCGACATCGACGTCAGCGACTGGCGCCGGTGACATGGAAGTCACATCGAGATCCGATTCCACATCGCTTTCCGGCTCCGAGCCAAGCGGTGAATTGTTGTTGTTATTGTTGTTGTTGCTACTGTTGTTGTTGTTATTGAACTTTTGAGTCTGCTGCGCATGCTGTTGCGTCTCCAGCTGTTCCTGCTCCTGTTCATCCTGTTCCACGGTCTCGGGTAGAATGGCATTGATGGAGAAGCTCGACTTGAGATGCGGCGTTCGTGCCATTTTCATGAGCAACGTTGCAGGCGTTAGATTCAAATTCAGATTCAAAGCGCCGACGGTGTTTAGGTGCGGATGCGGATGCGAAAGTGGATGTGGATGGTGTGTGTGTGTGTGCGTGTGTGTGTGTGGTGTGTGATTGTGTGGATGATGCGCATTGAGCTCGTCAACGATCTTCACCATTTTGCACTCTCAATTTGCTGTTTGCTCCAATTTGATGTTTTCTTTGCTATGCTAACGATGCATTATTTACTTTTTTCTATTTGTAATTTAATTCAATTGATATCACACAATAGCTAAAAACGCCCACACGCGTCAATATTGTATTCAATATATATGTAATATATATTCAAATTGGATATTACATTTATCGTTTATCGCAAGTCGTTTATCGTTTGTCTCGTTTACCGTTTTGCCGCTGCCGTTTGCACGTTTTCTTTTCACGCTGCTTTCGTTCGCACGTCCGCTGCGCTGTGGCGTTTTGTGTAGACTAAATACGAAGAATTTCAAAATCTCAATGCATTTGGCTGGCTTTTGCCTTCGTTTTGCGTCTACATCCACCTAGCGGCCAACCGACCAATGGCAGCTGTGGAACGCATTGGCTTGCTTGCTCTCATGCTACGCTGCATATACCTCTCCCGCTTTCGCTCTCGCACGCTTGCTCGTTCTCTTGTTTATGCTTGTGTGCGTGTGTGTACAGATTTTTACCATTCATTGCTAATTGCTGCTGACATGACACGAACACGCCGGTTAACGACAACGACAACGACTGCGAACGACGCTTTGTTGTTGCTTTTAGCGTTTAGGGTGGAAGGGGAGCACTGGGAGAGAGCGAGAGGGGGGAGAAAAAGAGAAGCAAGCAGCCACTGGGGCACATGCAAACAAATACACACAATCTCTTTGGGATATTGTGGGTTGCATTTTGATACGCCAGGTTTTGTTCGGTTGCTCTTTTGAGAGCAGCTGCTGCTGTTGTTGTTGTTGTTGTCGTTGCTGTTGCCTTTGTTACTGTTTTGCAGCAAGGGATTCAGTTAATAGATTTCGTTTATTTACTCACACACACACACACACACACACACACACACACAGCTATAGTTGCCATCACTAATTGTGTAGTTGTTCTCGATTTGTTTGTACTTGGCATGTTCATATAGCAAATTTATTGAGTTGATGAAACTTTTCATAATTGAAATAATCACATTTCATTTTTGTTGAAATTTTATACAAGTTTTGCTTCTATTATTACTTAATTACATTTAAATATATTAAAACAGTATTAAAAACAAAGATTAAAGATAATTTCCAATCTATAAGATTATCTTATATATTTCGGATACCAACATTTTTCAACAAACTTATTAAAACCTTTAAAAAATTAAATAATTTAAATGAACATTAAATATTTGTAAATAATATTACCAAGAAAATCAATCTTTTAAGATTGCAATGTACTCTAGTTGACACAGAGAAAAGCTCACAAATTTCATCAACAAAATTACAGAAAAGTTTTTAATATTAAAACATTTCCAGCAAATTCTGAAAGGCAATTTTTTAATAAATGGTAACTATAAGTTCTATATTTTCTACAACAGCGATTTCAAACAATTTACCATAATGTAAAAATATCTTATAGAAAATTCTTGCAACAAATTTCGATTTTAAATAAATAATTATTGAGACAAGGAGTATTAACTATATTTGCTATAGTTAATGTTCTTCTAAGAATTTTCTAAAGCAACTGCAACAGCTGCAACGAATCTCAAGACATCGACCGCATGTCAGTTTCAACTTAATATCAAAATTATTGTGTAATCATAATAATTGTTTTCGCTTATTGGGGGCGTGTACTCGGCTTATTACACATACACTCACAGTAAGTGTGTATTTGTGAAAGGAAGAACGTGCTCTGATTGGAGCCAAGAAACCACCGAATGCAAAAGGTGAAACATGTTTTACCTGTGCACAAGCAGCAGCAGCAGAAGAAAAAAACTAAAATAAAAATGCAGCGGCAGCAAAGACAAAAAAAAAAGGAACGAGAAAAAAGCAACAACTAAATAAATGTCGGACGCCATGTTTGCCGTAGTTGTTGTTGCTGGCTTTGTATTGTGTGTGCAAACAGCGCAACAATAACAACAACAACAACAACAACAACTGTAATCTACACATTGTTGTTGTTTTTATTGCTGATGCGCATACAACAATGGAATGCGGTCGGCTCGAATGCCGAATGAGCGTAACTGTCTGTGTGAGTGTGTGCGTGTTGTGTGTTGTTATTGGACGTGCGCTTTGCTTGGAGAGTGGAGACATGCGCGCCAAAGCTTCGACACACAAAAGCACACACACACACACACACACAGACACAAGCTCCATACTCTCCCCATACTCAGCAAGCCTGCTCTCTCCACCTCTCTTTTGGCCTTCCCCCTCCCTCTCTCTCTCTGTCTTTGTAAGCAGCCGCTCAAGGGGGCTTCAGGTCAAAACAAAATGGCGCAAGTAACGGCAGTCGCCTCATTGTATGCGCTCATTTCAATTATTGCCATTGTTTTGCAATTGTTTTCGTTATTTGCTGCATACAACTATTATGAGCTTCGTACACTGCAACTAAAAAATATCTAATATATATATATATATATATATAGTATCTATTAAAAGTTCAAATCTAAATATTCAATCATGCATACAGTTTATGAATTAAAAATGTAAGTATTCAAATAGTTTAGAGTATTAAATTTTTTAACATAGCTATTATTACAACGTCAAATTTAACAAAGTAGTTTTCTCTTCATAAAATTCATTAATGAAGTTCTAAAGTTTCAATAGGTTACCTCTCTTTTTAACAAATATTGGAAAACCATAAACTTTTTTAAGTAAATATATTTATGAATACTTTTGTATGTAACACTTTTTTATATAAAAGTATAAAATAATACAACTCAAAACTTTATAGGCAGCAATTAACCTTTTTATTTGACAATTTATATAGCCTAAATAACAACAAGAAGCCCAACGGAAGTGTTGTCCATTGATAAAAAGGACAAATATGACAAACAAATGTCGCGGCTTGGCTCAAAGAAGTGCAACGGGAATTTCGACAGGACTTAAAGCGAGAGATATGGATATGGACCAAGGGGTGAAGGGTCGGGGTAAGCAGGGTTTTATGGCTGTGCGATGGCAAAGTGAGGGCGAGGATATTTTACTAATCAGCCAGATTTATAGCTGGCATTTAGTTTTGTTAGTTTTGTGGCAGACACTTTTGATACAGCCGTAAGGGGCAAACAAATCCGTGACCGGGACTGCAACGAAACCAAAACCAAACGAAACTGAACCGGATCCATGTGTGTATCGAGCGTCTTAACCCTTTTACGCTTGACCTGTGATCCGGGCTCAACCCGTTCGACAAAGTTGCCACGCCCCTGGCTTCTGATCGCTATCTCGCTACATCGCCAATGTCGCGAATGCTCTTCCGGGTAGCATCGAACATACGAGGACACTTAGAATGCCCGTCTGGCATTTATTTTGATACATCTCAATGGCAGTTTAACCGCAGGATTAGCTTGTTTGTCCAACGGATCAGCGCGGTGCATGCAAACAGGACAAACAGCTACCTAAATGCGGGTGTATGTATGGACTACCTACTACTATGGACTCAGCTCGGGATCGAAGATCGGAGATCGAGAAACTGGGAACGGGTTAAGTAGCATTGTGCTTCCGTTGTTTATATTGTCTGTTTACATGCGGACAGACGCGGCACAGTAGCCAAAATTGCTTGCAAATTGGTCTTACCTACGCCCAGCACTCGCCTCTGTCCGCTCAGACCTCCCCGAAAGAGTTAAGCAAGGATTAGATATGTCTGTCTGGCTGTCTGTCCGTCCGTCCGTTCGTCGAGGATTTAGCGGACTTAGCTTAGCGCGTATTAATCTTATTTCGCAGACTTCTGTGGAGTATTTTTCACCTTAATCGCCGTCGCTTAGCCACGCAAATATTTTCCAACTTGAGCGGCGGCCACGCGGATTTGTCTCGATTAAAGCCATGCCACGTCACGAACGGGTTAAGGTTAAGTGTTGAGTGTTGAATGTTGAGTGTTGAGTGTCAAGGGTTAAGGTTAAGCCCTCTTCTACGCCGACATCTGATTTCATTTAAGGCGCTGGTGAAAACCGCGTTTAAACTGCTCACAACTGTTACAGTTACATTTGTTTGGCCTTTTTCCTGCGGGGGTTGGTCGAGAGTGAGAAAGGGTGGGAGAGGGGATCCTAGGCGTAGCGAGGTTTTGTGTCCCGGTCCAGTCGACACTGCAAATTGGCCAAATTTTGTGGAAATCACGCTCAGCAGCTTTTCCGGTCTATGGGGTCCAGGACAAAAGGACACAGCCTGGACATTGGCATCAACTTGTTATTGTTGTTATTATCGTGTGTTTCGTTTTGCAAATAAACAGCCAAACGAGTGTGCTACGAGTGTGGCAAGTATGTGTGGCAGGGGCAGGATGGTTGTTGCAAAAGCGTATGGTTAACAGCGGGGGATGCAGGGCAAAACAGGCGACAGGAAATCTGAGCTTAGGCAGGGACAAAGAAAGGTAAGCTCACTTTTAAATACTCTACTAGAAATTTTACTATTTATTTTAAAAATTATTTTATTAAATATACTTCAATACTTTTACTTTTAGCTGGACTAACTTAAGAGTCAATGTAATGTCTTCCTTTCAAATTTAAATTAAATACTTAAGAATACAATAAATTTAAATTAAAAGCTGGACCAGAACACAATTTTTGATCAACATGAATTTAGAATTAATTATGGATGAAAAATTCAAGAAAACATTGATCGAAAATCTTAGATATTTTCTAAATAATTTAAATCAACTCTTCAAGGTGAAAATGACAAAAGAAATATTGTTGAAAATATTTATAAAGATAAAAATACTAAGAAGATGGTTGCAAATAATTCTAAATACAAAGAGTTGTCTTCATTATTTTAAAAGAGTATTCTTAAGATTCATTAAATAAGATTAATATATAAATAATGTTGTCTAACTGCAACAAATTGCGGTGCTTAGCTAAAAAATTGCTACCCCAATATACACTTTAGCTTTTTATCTCGCAGATACACACACTTTTTTGCCCTCATCGTCTAAGCAATGGTTTAAGCACCCCTTTTTTTTATAATTGTTGACAATGTGTTATAAACTGATTTACACGCATTTAACGAAAAGAAACACTGCCAAAACTCACGCAGCGCCAACACCAACAACAACAAGCGAAAACAGCAACAAACTGACAACAACAACAACAACAATAAAGTCGCGTCGTTAGCAGCGTCGCCGGCAAGCGTTTAGATGTCATCGTTAGCTGCTGCTTTTGGTAAGGGGTATGAGAAAGGGAAGTGGAAGTAGAAGTGGAGAAAATGGGAAGTGGTCGCGTGTGCCACGCGAGGGTGGCAACTTAAAGGGGCACATGCTGCACATGCGACTGCACGAGTTTGTGGTGTTCTCTTGTGGTGTTGTGTTTTTGTGTGTTAATGAACTGCGTAACAATTAACGGCAACAACGAGCACAAATAAAGCGCAACAAGGGAAACGGGGAGCGGGGAACGGAGAAAGGAGAACAGGGAACCGGCAACCGGCAACTGGCATCTCAAAGTCAGTGGCCACTGTTTGTCCAGCATCCAGCAAGCTGCGGGTTCATTTGCGGATTTATTGCTACATAATCGGACACCAGCCAAGAGCAGCAAAAGAGTGAGAAAGCAAAGTCAATGGGTGTTATATGCTGGTGCCTGGTCAACTGTTCAACTGTTCAACCGTTCAACTGTTCCTCCTCACTTGGCACTGATCCAAATCAATTTAATTGAGGTCCAGTCTCTCAGTGCTAACGCTGGACTCTTTGGCCCGGCTTAATTTGTCGCTGGTTGTGAGAAAGACAGAGCGAGAGACTCCGACCCTGATGCTATATGTTATGATGCCGCTATATCAGTGTGAAATCTGACCAAAGACATGAACACTATCTTGCAAGATCTGCCGCAAAAGGAAGTGAGGTTAGCGAGAGCAATTGAAAGGATGTGGTGTCAACTGATCAAATCAATTAAAACTTACTAATTGTAGGGAGTAAAAATAAAGCAAAAAAACTGTGACTTCTAGCATATGTATTACAAACGGAAACGGGTAAATATATCTGGAAAGTATGTTCCATATTACTATAATTTAGATCTGAAGTATTTCTAATTTATTTTTTGAAATATGTTATATATATAATATTTAAGTGTTACAAATACTATTTTAGTATTTGAATCGATTGTTGTTATGTTAGTTATTTATCACAAAGTTTCACTTCTCTCGTTATAAAAGTTTGTATAGTTGGGAACTACAAATAGATTACAGAACTAACAAAAAGATAAATATGTAACTACAGCGTTTAAGAACTTCAATCCAATTTTTAAATTCAATATAATCTAGTAAACATTCAATGTTATAATCCCTGCAGTTTTGACATCTTTAATGATGTTGATATATCCCCAAAAATGATTCAAAGTGAACATTATTCAGATTTGCAAATTCTCATCTGAAGAATATGCCGAGTTCATCACTGAGAACATAATAGTAATGTTTTGCTGCTTGTCAACCCGGTTGAACTCACTTCCGTTCCGTTCCAAGACTTCCCCAAGTTTCCCCAATCAACTGAGATGAGCGCATTACTTCAACTCATCTCATTCAGCATCTCTTCATTTAATTGTTCGTTTCTTAAAGCTACGATGACAATTGGCCAGCAGAAGTTCGCAGTGAGTACGCGAGTACTATTCATTCATTTATGCATTCATTCATACCATACAATACATACTCGTATATTTATTCATTTATTACTGCAGAGAGGTCCAGAGGTTCTGCCACTGGTCACAGTCGCAGTCGCAGTCACAGTCAAAGTCTGAGTCCAATACAGAGTCCGAGTTTGAGTGCCCCCGAAGCTGCCCTCGATGTGTGGCGCGTAAATTAACTTAATTGAAATTCGGGTCAACAGAGAGGCCAAGTTAATGAAAGAAACTAATTAAAGAGCAGTTACTCTCTTGGGTTCTCATTCTAGCATGTGGGTTGCAGCGCTCTATTTATATATATTTTTCAAATATTTTCATCGTTGTTCGGCAGCAATTTGATGATTGATATTGTTGTTGTTATTTGATTATTTGTGCGCCCTGGGTTAACAATTATTTTATTAATAATCACACATACACAATATTTGAATGTGCTTAGAATGTTGCTGCTGCTGTTGTAGTTGTTTTTGTCGTGTTGCCCTCATCTGAACCATTGCATTTAGCTATGACCACACATCACTTTCAATTAAAAACACATTCTGTGGTCACTCCACAACACAAGAGGGGGAAGCAAGGCTATTTCAAGCTATATAGCTGACACACCCGACTTGCACAAACTGTGCAACTTGCAAGGCTTCCACAACAAGGGAGGGGGTTTCCCCTCTAAAAACCATCGACTGCTGATCGATAGTCTCAATTTAAATATTCTACCATACGTAACTCAACTACTTAGTGTCAGTTTGTAGGTCGTGTACTCGTATAACAATTGAAAATACGCTCGTAAATCAAATCATTAAAGCTTGTCTCCCAACTGGTGACGGAGGCAACATTGTTCTAGCCTGCTTGAGTTATAATTAGATTTGTGTTGATTTTGTTTATGGCATTAAATGGAAATATTGCAGAATCTAGAATATGAGCTTAGTTCAATAATTTAAATAACATTTTATTATTTATATTTTTCTTATTTATTTCATTAATTCAAATTGAATTGAATTGAATGAACAACAAATTCATGAATATTTGTATTTCTTGTTTTTTTTTCAGCTTGAATATGAAGTACTAGAAAAATATTCTCTAATATAATTGAAAATAAGAGTAAGCTCAACACGTTTTATATTAAGGGAATCTTTATTGCAGAGGTATACTGTTAGAATTAATTTTAATAAATAAATATAATATGTAAATAAAATTATTAACTGAACTAAATAAAAATAAGATAAGATAATATTGTTGATTTACGGGGGCGGAAGTAGGCGTGGCAAAATTTTGAAATAAACTTTATCTGCGTGCAACCATAACAAATGCTGTAGCAAAAAATTATAGCTCTATTTCTTATATTCTCTGAGATCCAGTGTTTTATATGGGCAGACGGACAGACAGACAGACGGACATGGCTAGATCGACTCGGCTATTGACGCTGATCAAGAATATAATAAAGAGATAGAATAGAGAAAACAATCCACTATCGAAGAAAAGTTACACTTGAATTAAAAGTAAGTATAAGATTCAATTATTGATTCGACTGCCTCTTGAAATGGTTAATTCAACTTATGATAAACCCTGCCAAATGTAGTTCAATATGCTATATCAAGAACTCCATAATTTCTATCCACCAGCTTAACTAATGCCCAACACATCTACTTCCACTTAGTGGCAACAAAGTTGTGTTGTAGCAGCTAAAAACTAAAACCAAGATGCTATCAATGCTATGTGATCTCTATACAACGCCTTAAGAACCTAAGACGAGTCCTAAAGCGGACTGCAGAAAACAAAGCGACCAAAATAACTGATCTATAAACAATATACAATATAAAAATATTTATGCGCTGAAAGAGTGAACCAAAAAGACAGAGACAACAACTGGTGTTTAGAGGGAGATAGAGCAAGAGCTCAACTCGTAGGCGAGATGGGCTTGAATCATTAATGAAACTGGGCTTAGATTATCAGACAACAGATGAAGATGTCGACGAAACTGCTGAAGGGATAAGAAGAAGGATAACACATAAGATGAAGCATCAACTGCTTCGCTTCCTGGGCAGTCTAAATGCAGAAAAAGTGTAACAAACGGCACACGCAGGATACTGCATGCTGGGCAGGAAGAGCAAAGGGAAGTAAGCAAAAAGGGAGGTAGAGAAAGAGTCGACTGCGAGAGTGAGAGAAGCTAATCAGCTTGGGCATCTGGACTAGCTTGGTTGGCAACTATTGCAACTATTGTGCAGCAAACCAGGTTAGAACTACTGCAACTACTCTTTCTGCTGCTCTTTCGACATCGTAATCCCTGCACTTAACCCGGGTAATAAGATAAGTAAGGCAGATCCCCTGCTTCTGCTTCTGCTGCTTGTTATCTTTGTAAATTGCACGTCGAGCACTTAAGCCAATTCAGGGCAAAAACCAGAAATCAGAGACCGAAAACTGGTTAAGATCATTTCTGCGCGTGCTCGAAACTCAAAGCGATCCCTCAACATTCTGATACAGTTAAATAAATCCAAGCGGCTTCTGAACCAAATAATAAGGCCACAATGCCCTCAACACACACATACAGGACACACACAGAAGGACAATCAACCCGCAAACTTCTTTTGGTTCTGGCAAACTGCAAACTGCTTTAGCGACTTAAACGCTCGAACTCTCGTCTCGAACTCTCAATCCTGGCTTAGGTAAGTGGATTCAATGCGAATCCAATTCACCGTCGAACATAATTGAAGAAATGTGTTAAGTATATAATGCGCTCATCCGAACTACAATATTTCAATAACAAGCAACTACTTAAGCTGGGCAACTCAACCAACAACCAACAAATTCCCAATCAAACAATGACCTGATTCCGTTTGCTAGGATTTTCTTTCAACATCGCCAACTATTCGTATATAGTTCACATTTTCAGTATCTATTCTGCCTCAACCTCGTTCGACCCTTTACATATCTTAAGTCGCTGGTTAAGCTTGGCTTCTATATGCAAAATATTGGATAGCATCGATGGGTTTATGTGTGGGCCCGAAAGCCGATTTAACTCTTGCCCTCGCCTTAAGCTGAATCTAAGCTCCAAAATATCTACACATATGCTCATATGATTAAACACAACTGGCAAAAGGATCAAACTAAAGGATTTGCCTAGCCAGTAAAAAGAACATATGAGGATCGAAGGATTACGATCAGAATAATAAAGGGAAACATCAAAATAAAGATGTATCATTGACACGTTAAAGAACAAAAGAAAAGATTCATAAGTTACATAAAATCGTACTCACTTTGAAAATTTTATGATATTAGCTGTGGCAATTCATAATTCTGAAATGAAAAGTTGACAAAACAAAAACAATTTATTTTAAGGTTCAACTAATTAAATAACAGATTTTATTATAAAAGATTACTTTCTTAAATTTTTGAACCTTCTTGTATAAATTTAACACTGATGTTTAAACATTGGAAAACTTGATCAGTTTTTGCACAATATTTTTATAAAATAATTTATATCTAAGTAAACACAACGAGCAAGGGTTTCCTTAACAATTTCTTAATAAAATACCTTAAAAATAGGCATACACAAATAAATGTTGTTCCTAAAACTTCAGAAAATCTCAAGAATTGATTCTTTTTAGTCGCTTTGAAACCCAAATTCACTACTACAACAAAACCTCTCTAAATGATCTCATTACTCTAAATGCCAAAGCCAACTTCAGTTTCCTTGTGTGAAACTAGTTTTCCATTCCCCAGATATCTCCACATTTTCCACACAGTTGTATAGAGCTGCTTGGCACCCTATAAAAGTGCCAGCTAATCGTTTCAATAACATGATTTACCAACACCAAACACAGTCGAAGAGACAGTGCGGCAATAATTTACAATTATTGAAAATGGATAGGACAACAAAAAACAAAGAAAAAAAACAGAATAGAAAAAGATGAAGAAAAGCGAGAAAGAAAATACGAGTATGATAATTGCTACCGATCCCAAAGGCTTACACACAGCTTACTAACGATCATATTAATTATCATTTTCATTTACAAATCGCTCCGATAGAGAGTGAGAGAGATGGAGTAAAGCAGTATTTATGATATGACCGTGCCTTGTTACCAATGTTTTTGGAGTTTTTGGGGGCGCAAAGAACTAGTTGAAGCAGCTGATGATGATGATGATGATGTGATGCTGATGCTGATGATAATGATGTTGCTGTTGATGCTCTGTTTTTCTCACATGTTTCACTCAAATGCGCACTTAAGCCGCCACATTTACAAACATACAAACACACACATACATAGATGACTAGTGATCAAAGATTTATGCCGCTTTTTTTTTGAGTCGGATTCTAACTGAAATTTTGGAAATTCGAAAATGAAGACATCAACAACAACAATTTGAGAAATTGTGAAGAACGCCCTCGCCTTTGCCGTCTTCATCTTCATCATGATCTTCGCCTTCGCCTTCGCCTTAGCCGCTTGCCTGTTGGAAAAGTGGCCCCTGGGTTGCTGTCGGTGCCCCTTTCTAGGGTTCTCATCTTTCACTTTTACCCATCGCATATTAGTTGAGAAATTGTATAACAAAAGTTAAAGAAAAACTACCAAGTGTAGTTTAAGCAAATAGAAGTGTGCTGCTTGCTTGCTTCCCTTAGACAAAGGCTCGGCTGGAACTGGACCCCGGCAAGGAGTCTTCATCCCAGTCTCAGTCCCAGTCCCGATTCCGATTCCGATCGCTGTTGGGTTACCTGCGGTGCTTGGCACAGCTGGAGTTGTCACTGGGCATGTAAAGAGCCAAGAAATTGAGACAACAACAACAACAGCAACAAAGGGCGAACGCTCTTTTTTTCCTCCTCGTTGTTCGTATGTGTTTTGTGAGCTTCAAACGGATTTCATGTTTGCCGCCAGCTAATTAAGTCATCAGCCAGCTAAAAGCAGCTAAAAAGGTAGCTAAGCAGTTAGCCATATATGGCTAAAGTAGCTACAAAAAAGCTGAAATTCAAAAAGATGTTGAAAATATAAAAAATTCGTTTGTTTTTCCATTTGAAATGCATTTTTATTTAATTGCTTGCTTTTAATTTGTTGCTAATTAATGCTAGGGTTGCCACCAGTCTGTGGCGTAACTGGAGTGCTCAAAGGGAGGTGAGGTGGGGCGCTGCTCCTCCAAAAAGAATTGCCGGCTGTCCAGGCCGGCGACGGTCACAAATGAATGCGATTGCTAGACATCAAAGTGCTTATGCTTGTCCTGCTGACCGACTGATTGACTGACTGACTGACTGACCGACGGACTGCCGGATTGACAGTCTCGACTGTCTGACTGACTGACTGACGACTGACTTTAACCAAAACGCTGAGCGCTGGGCTGTCGCTGACATCGCTTAGCTGGCGGGGAACTTGCCAAAGAACTGCATGCGCTGGAAGAGCTCGGCATTCATGTGAGCACCCGGATAACCCTGCAGCTGGGGATGCGCAGCTTGCGGTGGCGGTGGTGGTGGAGCCGATGTCGGTTGGTACTGCATTTGCGGTTGTCCATAGCCAGCAGCAGCAGCCGCAGCGGCTGCAGCAGCAGCAGCCTGATAGGCAGCGGGATTCATGCGTTGATAGAGGGCAGCGGCGGCAGCAGCGGCGGCGGCGCCAGCAAATGGCATACCAGGGTAGCCATAACCGGCGGCAGCAGCTGGAGCGGCATAACCACCGCCCAACATGGGCGAGAAGATGGCCTGGCGGTAGGCGGCGAGGCGAGTGCGACTGGCGCCGGGATTCTTGCGACGCAGCTTGCCGGTGGTTTCGCCAATGAAGACTTCCTCGGCCGAGGGGTCCAGGATCCAGTAGTTGCCCTTGCCGGGATCATCGTAGCTGCGTGGAATCTTCGTAAAGCATTTGTTCAGGCTGAGATTGTGACGAATGGAGTTTTGCCATCCGCGCTTGTTGGCCTTGAAGTAGGGGAAGCGATTGATCAGATACTGATAGATGCCGTTGAGGGTCAAACGCTGTTCGGCGCTGTCCTGAATGGCCATCATGATCAAAGCATTATAGCTATACGGTGGCTTCTTGTTGTCGTTGCTGCTGGCGCTGATCTTCTGCTTCTTGCTGGGATTACTGCTGGCATTGTCGCTGCCATCGCTGTCATCTTCGCCATCCAGTTCAATGTCGCCATCATCATCGAATTCCTCCACATCGAGCTTATCGTTGTGCTGCGACGACAACGACTCAGCGGCGCTGCTCATCGGAGTGCTGGTGCGAGAGGGGCTGTCAAAGTCCTCGGAGGCGGAGAGTTCGCCATCGGAGTTGGCATATGGCATGGGATGGCGATGATGATGATGTTGATGTTGATGTTGATGATATGGCATTGCCATTGTTGGTGCTGTTGTTGGTTCATGCTTGATCACTGTGGCTGTGACTGTTGTTGTTGTTGTGGGTTTCTTGGCCAAAATGGCATCGATGGAGAAATTGCTTTTGAATTCCATTTCGCAGACACTTTTCACCATTTTTGTAAATGTTTTCTTTTTTTTGGTTATTTGAATTTGTGTTTCAAATCTTCTTATCTTCTTCTTGACACACACGAGAGTAACTGTTGCTGATGTGCACGTTGCGCTGCGTAACTCAATACTGACTCTCTTCGGCTGCTGACCGCGCTATTTATACCCCTCGGCTCAGTGAGCGCGCCTTGCGCATGCTCTCACTCAATACACACACACACACGCATACGCTTGCACTCGCACCCACCCCAAAGAGAGAGCGCATGCTTAGGTAGACAGAACAATACAACGCACAAGCGCAAGCAAGCAAGCAGGCTCCGCCTCTTAATCTCTTCACACTGAAAACCGGTTTGACAGACCATTTTGTTCCACTTGCCATCCACAGCTGGCCAGTATTTATTTGTTGCTGTTGTCGTCGTTTGTTTTGGAACTTGTGGATGTTTATTTGCAGCCCTTTGCATGCCTCGGCGTCAAAATATCCATTACATCCAATCCAAACAGGGGATGCTCGGCCCCGTCTCTCCTGCTTGTAGGCGTTCTACATTAGTTGTATACTGACATTGCTCTGTCTCTTCTTTCTCTCTCGCTCTATCATTCCATATTGTTACTTGTTGTGATGTCAGCATATTGCACAGTTAATTGCAACAACAAGAATAAATAAATAAATAAATACACATATCGAGTACGAGAAACGCAAAATATTTTCTGTATTGCACTGCTATCAAAAATTCCAGATTCGTGGAATGTTTTTGCACTTCTCTAATCCACTTCAGAAATTAGTTCAGTTTTCCAGCTTCAGTTTCAGGATTTTCTTTCAGCGTGGGATTACTTGAAATCCACGTTGGCTTAACATTCTGCGACGCTGATTTACGCTGATTTTCAACAGCTCAATGGAGCTCAAGTAGCAGGTAATCCCTTTTTGCCCTGACCAAAGCAAAAGGGTTAATCATGTTCAGGCAGTTGGCGGGATTTGTTCTAGTTTCGCGACAGATTAATTAAATCGCTCTTCTTAAGAAAATCCTAACACTTTGGCCTTGCAAAGCTGCCTTTTGATATGCTGTGGATATACAACATGGATCCTAGTAAACATTTTGTTAGTGAATCGGTTTTAAGCGACTTCTAGAAGATTTTGTGAGGGTTTGATGCAGAAATCTCCCAGATAAACTTATATGTTAAGCATGGATAAATGTTAAGAAATGGATTTGCTAAACAATATTTTGGTAAAGTAATTAAACACATACATCTATCAATCATAGGGAAAATATCTGCTGAAAAACTGTTAAAAATTGCGGGTTGGATATGGAAATTTATATTTTAATTTTAATTAATTCAACAAAATTGTAACAAAAAATTTAAAATATCATACAGCTAATACAAAAATAGGAAAAATACTTTTGAATTTTATAAATGTGCAATAACTAATAATATTTTGAATAAACCAAAAGTAAGATAAAAAATGATGGCAAATTATTAAATTAGTTCTCGTTGAAAATACAAATTCCCATTTTTTTGAATATATTATTTTTAAGATGACAAAACATAGCTAAATAATGTTAAGCCGTAAAAATTATTGAAGGGAGAACATAATAAAAAATGTATGGTATGGTTTATGATAATAAACATTTAATGCATATCATTTATTGATTTATGGATAAGGAAAGTAATATTACAATTCGATACGATATTTAGCAAAATAATTCAAATAAATTTCGTGAAAAGAGCGAAGAACAAATTGTAAATTTGGATTGTACCTGCGCTATAAAGCCGGGTCATAAAGCCAGCAATAAAATAGCATAAATCTGGGCTACCTAGAAGTTAAGAACGCGGATCATTCATTCAAATCTTCAGTTAACACCGCGATTTATCAATTGGGGTGGGGATCAGGAAGAGAGATAGGGATCAGATAGGGATCCTTGCATGCCAATTGCAGGCAAATGGCGACAACACTGAACACTGGCGATCGATCGATCATGTGCATTGTGTGTCCGTGAAATCGGCAAAAATGTGCCGAAATATCCTCGACTGCAAAGAGTGCAAAGTCCAAAGTGTGTGGGCCGAGCGAACGATCGCACAGCGAGCGTCTGTCGAGCGCGACAAATGCAACGAAGAATGTCCTTTTTATCACACACACACACACACACACACACAGACAGACGCAGACACAGTGAGTGTCCTGCTGTTGACAGCACTACGAATGTCTGTTGACAGGCTGTGGAACGTAGTATATCGCACATTACGATCAATTATGAGACTCAATGGAACACCAGCGGCGTAACGAAATGAGGATGAAACTTTCCCCCTGTCACCCAAAAATGTTTGTGGCATTAATTCAAAATTACATGGACATTGTGCCGTGGCCACGGAGTCTACTTGGAAATTCGCCAAGTCAATGTATTTTTTTCTTTCTTTCGTTTTGGTAATATGCCAGGCGTGACAAGGCGAAGACTGAACCAGGACTAAGAGCGAGGACGAAGCGTGAAGCTCTCACCTAAGTGTGGTCTGGCAATGAAACCATAATGTCAGCCAACAGGCGGTCTGATCATGGCCTGGACACCATGGAGCTGGCACTGATCATCGATCAGTGACTCTAATGCATCAGTTACTCTCTCGTTTACAACCTTTTTTGCTCATTTTGCACTCGAAAGTCACGGATAAATATGCATGCATAACTTGCAATAGTTTTCTAGAGAATCGCACTGAGCACTGAGCACTCCACATTATGGTTACTTATTTGGTTTAACACGTTGCTATTGTAATGCAAGAGAGCATCATTTTTTCAATTAAAGAAAAGAAAAATGGATATAAAAAGGATTACTCAGCAAAATGATGGCGTAATCCAACTTATACTATAAAAAAAATGAATCACAATATTGAAAATCCAAATAAAACTTTTCCGCAATTTAACACGATTAAATTTGAAATTATCTTCAACCGAATATTTAACCCCAAAACTTGAAAATGATTGAATATTTGAGTATTTAATTTTTTTTTAAAGAAATAAATAATTCGTTAAAATAAAAATTAAATTTAGAAATGTTTCAGTATTTTATAAATAATAATAATGTAATAAAAAAATGTTTAGTACTTGTGATAAATTAATGATTAAATTCTCATCAAATAAATAATAGATAAATTCACAAATCGATAAAACAAATAATACTTAAAATATTAAAATAAATCACTTCAGAGGTTGCTTAATTCGGAAGTTAATTCTTTATCAAGAACATATTTTGTTTAACGCCAAAGCAAACGATTTAAACAAACAGAAAAAGTTAACGCCCATATCCTTATCCATATTCACATCAGTAGAAAATACAACTTTTTAACTATCAAGATTCATACTTTTCGACACAAAATTTGTCGGCTTGCTTTTGGTTTTATCTACATTTCGCAACTGTTGTGCACATGTGTGGGCGAGCATTTTAAGGATCTGTCGACTTTGCGCCGTTTTGAAATCAATTAGTTTTGTCGCGGCTGTCAAAATGCGCCAGGATCACAGAGGATCACTCACCGAAGAAGCCATGTCCAGCTCGTAGGTAAAAGTCGAAAAGTCATGCTAGCTGGCAGTGGCGGCAGGTCCTTTGAAGCAGGTCCCACTCTCTCTACTCTCTGTAGTTTGGTCATGGCATTTGCAAAAAAACATATTTCCAACTCAATTAGTTGAACTCTGCCCACGCCGAGCATTAAAAAAAAAAATGGGAAAAAAGAACAAAACATAAAATGAATTGTTAAGGCAAGAAAAGAGAAGCCGCTTAGCCACAAAAGAGAAATGAAAATTCGAGGCGTTCAAATCTACATTTATCCCTCTGCCTCTCTACTTGGACTTGGGATTGAGACGGAGTCGAAGACGAAGACGAAGATGTAGACGGCGACGAAGATGGGAAGACGGAGGTTACTTTCAACTTTGCCGACTGAGTGCATCATTATCATCGGCAATTGGACTACTGCGTCAAAGTGCGCTGCCTACTTTTTCATCTTGCTCTCTCGCTCTTTATTTTTTTTTACTCCCCGATCTATTGTTGTTGCACACGTACAAAATATTTGGGCAAAAAAAATGAGAGGGAGAAGGAGAAGGAGAAGAACATGAGCAACTTCAATAACAGTAGTAAACTATGGCGCAAATTAATAGACAGTCATTTGAACATGTGTTGTTGTTGTGTTGTTGTTGTCAATTGTTGGTTGTTTTGCTGGTCGGTTGCTGCTTGTTGTCTATACGTGCTGGCGTTGCTTTGATTGTTTTGTCAAGTTGTCTAAGATATCAAAGCGCTTCGCCGACGCCGGCAAATGAAGACGTCGTCTTCTAATAACCCACAGCGCTGACGTCTTCATTGTCTCTACTTGACTTTCGGTCGATTTATTTTCACAATTGTTCCAACAAAAACAGAGCATACAGCTACTACAAATATTCATACAACCATCCAATCATCCAACCATATACCAACCATGTAGTATATAGTCTACTCTCAAATTTGATTTGTCGAGCAAGTGTTCAAAACAAAGGCCACTTGTCCAAGTATTTCCTTCTGTTATTCGTTGTTTTTCTTTCGATTTCTCTTGTTTTTGCTAGTTTCGCTCGCTTCGTTTGATCTCCCGGCCTTCCACATGAGCTGCATATGTTTTTTCAACAGTTCCACATTATTTTCTGACATTATTTCAACTATCATGCAATTCCGCAACGAGTATGAAATATGTTACCTGTAAAAAAAAAATAATTGTAGAAGTTCAGCCATATCCCATAAATAGAAAAGTATATCTTACATATTTTTTTTTTTAGTTGATTCCACATATTAATAACGACTATGAAATGTTCTCCAAAACAAAAAAATTCTAGAACTACAATAAAGGAAAGAATTAATAAAATATATCTTAAAGATATTTGTATTTTATTATACATCTGCAAGGATCTATTTCTCATTTTTCTATTAAGCAATTCCACAAATAAGAATCCATATTTTAAAAAAAATTTTATTTCATTACGAATCAAACACATATTTTATATAAATTATTTTAATTTCCTTTCATTTATATTTTTTTTTTATCTTATTACATATTTTAAAATATCTTAAATTTCAATTCAAAACGATTTCCTCATTTAAAGCACATTCCACACTTAGCATCCACTTGCAATCCACACTCGCTAGCAACCTCAAAAAAGTCTTCTTTAACTGAAGTGCTTTGCTCAGTCAAGCTGGGAATTCATTAGCTCTCTATCAGCCATACAATTCTCAGCTCCAATTCGCAACACGAAGCGAGAAAATCTCAATTTTCAGATCATCTCATCGGACAGCGATATCTTACTCCACAGGGGCAATGGAAATGTTTGCTACTAACGAGCAATTATCGCCGGCTCCCAGGCGTTGTTCCAAGCACATCCAGACAATACACTCGCACACAAACACACACACATAGGCATACACTAACACACATAGACAGTCTTGCTGTCAGCGTGTGGGATAAGCAGGCATCCTGTACTCGTCCTCAAAAGGGAATTCGCTACGCTTTGGGGGGGAGTCTGAATACGAATACGAACACACATACGAATACAGACGAACGAACGTTGTTGCTGTTGTATTGTTAGGACACAATGGATGAAAATATTTTCGTCCTGTTGTCAAATGATTGCATTTAATGTATCCAAATCTGTGTGACGAATCAATTTAACGTTCGCTCGCTCGCTCGCTCTTGCTCTTTGTTGGGAATCTGCAACCAGTTGCCTTTATAATTCGATCAACTCTCGCTATCTCGGCCATGGCCATGTATCCTGTCTGGCATATGTTCTCATTCCCATTCCCATTCCCATTCTCGTCCTGCAACGGATTGTGGTCCTGTCCAACCGCACCGACAACTTAATCAATAAGTTTCAGTTGTCCTTCTTTTTTCGTCGTTGTTTCTTTTTTTGTGGAACAGATCAGTTACAGTGGGTGTTGTCAGTTTTACGACAGTGACGCTTACGATCTGAATTGTCCGCTGGGTATTTTATGAGCCACCCTAATGTGGTTGTTAGACCGCATTGTTCAAGCAGCCATAAAGTGTTTAGTAAGCGATTTATAGGCACACCATATAGAGTAGTTAGACCTAGTTAGATATGGTAAGCAGCTGTTTTTAGATTGAACAAGCTGCAAATGTAATCATATGTTGTACAGCTGACACTATTTCATTTTTTTTATTTTTAAGGAAAAACATATTGTAGATTACACTTTTAATCTTCCGATATCAATAAGGAATTCGATTCGTTCAAGAAATATTAAATGTACTTTTATTGAAATTGTCATAAGATATAATTTTAATGAATATAGGATTATTTTAACATTCTATCAGTAAAGTTTTCTGAAAAGCATTTATAAATGTTGTTACAAAATCTTCAATTAGAGAACTGAGATAATGATTTTCTGTCTAAGGATATTATTTCACATAGTTAACCATATATTTTTAACATTTTATGAATTACATTGTTATGAAAAGCATTTAGAAATTTGATTACTAAATCTTCAATTAGTGAATTAGGTTTTTATTTCACATAGTAAGCCATATTTCACACTTTGAAAAAACATTAAAGTATTATCCATTTCCCAAGTATTCCTATTCCCCTTTCCCTACTCTCTGAACAGTTTAAAGGGCAACCTAAGCTTCGTTGAACAAACTCAATTACTTCAATAAGTTGCTTTGAGTTGCAGGTCGCGTGATTTTGGGCTAATCCTTAGATTTGAACACCAAGATGACAACATTATCAAGCATTAGCAGGCGGCAAAAGATGACAACAGCCGCACAGTGGGACAAGCAGATCAAAGCGAGGAGAGCGGGGGCAAATGAGTTACATTGTTGCCAACGTGCCGAAAGATGGCCAACAAAGCTGTTAACGCAATAAAAGCAAAAATGTCACCTGACACAAAAATGCAGCCGTTCAAGAACAAAACACAAAACTGAAAAAAGAATAAAATCGAAATGAAAAAAAGAGCAAGAGCGAAGACAATAGAGGGAAAAGGACATTGAAGACTGAAGGAAGAAGCCACATGGCTAGATCGGTTGACTTTGATGGCATTGTTTTAGAAACACGTTATCACATTGTCGGTGGCAACAAGAAAGCAGCCGCCAGAAAGATCTGAGGCATGGACCGAGGCAAGCCGCAAGCGAAATGTCTCAATTATGTGCAGGATCAACTGGCAACCAGCAACTGGCAACTGAGTCAACGCCTTGAAGTCTCTTGTATCCCGCTCGCTCATCGATGTCTTTATTTCTGTTCTCCAACCTCAGCAATGACGCGAAGAATCACAAGATGACTAAACCAAATGAATGCCGAATTGTGCACGTTGCGACGCAGCGGGAGTCCTTGATTTATGTGACGGTGATCCTTGATCCTAGCGGGCATAGCACACGCAATCAAAGAGGGAGACAGAGCGACGGAGAGTGAGGGAGGAAAATCAACACACAAATCATTGCAGCGCGTGCAAAATGTTAGAGCACAGGATCAAAAGAATCAAAAGTCAGCTGGCCAATTCAGTTGCCTGCAACAATTTCAATTCCAATCCATCGGCCACTGACTGATCCATAAGCCAACAACAAACGAACTCCGACGATGTCATAAGCGGATTGTTAGCATTTGCCTTTCGGTTTTTTAATAGTCTTAAAGAATTTCAATTCGAAATCTTTTTTGATTTTTTTGGTCGCATTGAAATGAGCAGTGCTCTTCTTTCTCTCCCTTGACTTCTCCCTCTCCCTTTGTATTGTTGTCCGCTTTTGTGTGTGGACGTGTTAACACAGCAATTAACTTTTACTGTCGAACAAAAATAGGGAAATGCTCAGTGTTTTGATTTATGCAGCGACAGGATCGAACCAAGGATCGAACAGCAATAGCAACAGGATAACAGCTGCTAATGGGCTGGCAGGTTTTACGATGCCTCCAACTGTTGTCAATAGGTCAAAATGGGTGATGCTACAGATTATATAGTAATAATCAAGATCAACGGCTTAGCATATCGATAAAGAATTGCATATAATAATAAGGATCAACTGATGCGGATAGAAGTAGAGTAGATTAAGAAACTACAATAATATTATCTCGTACTTAAGAAATATGCTAAAGTTGTCAGAGAAAAGTTGAAAAGAATTGTAAAGTGATTGTTCGGTCAATATATTTCTGAATCAAAGAAATTTGTCATATTTTATATCTAAATGCATTGGAAAAAAAAAAACAAGTAAGAAAATAACATGTAAATGTAAAATGTATCAAATTTATATACCGTAAAATACTAAAATTTACCAAAGGTTACATTTGGCATGTCGATAAATATTCCACAGATCACAAAAAATACCAGATGTGTACCGAAAAATACAAAAATATACCAAAGATTACATTTGACATATCGATAAATATACTACAGAGCACAAAATATACCAGATTATCAGTAAATGCAACTTAGAACCGTTTTAAGTCATAAAGTATTTCTTAAATAATTTTAATTTTTAATCCAATCGTAACCAAATAATATGTTTAAGCACCTGCAATAGCCTAGCTGAGTTATCTATATTGTTTTTAAGTTCTTTATATGTTATATTTGTTAATATTTGAAATTTATATCATTCTTATATCATAATTTCTACTTCGTATTATATTTATGACAAGTTCTGCCGTAGTGTTTAATCACTTTGTAATTGTGTCAGTTATTTGAATTGTGTATGGCAACAATTCATTGATCTTTAATTGAGGAACTTCCTAAACAACGTCTCCAGCCTCTCGGCAAAGGGGATCCACACGTTCCTGACTGCCTTCCTGCCCTTTCTGCTCTGACTGCCTCTGCCTTGTCTCAGATGCTGACAAGTTGATAAATCTTTGGTCTTTTGCCGCGGGCACTGACGACAGACGTCAAATCAGTGACACTTTCTCATTAACGCCTTGGCTGTGTTTTGGGGCGGTCAACTGAAGTGGGGGGGGAGCAAAGCGGCAGGCGGTGAGTGTGACGGTGATGGTGACGGTGACGTTGGCGGCGCCGCCTGCAGCTAATGTGGAAATGCGACACCAGGGACAAAGACGAAGACGAAACACACATGCGTTAAGTGAAGTGTTTAGGCGTGGACATAGTTCTCGAATTGGGAACTTGCGACTGGCAACTGGAGATGTCGCTGTTCGAATGTCGGTTAATTACAAAACCTCCGAAACACTTGAGCGGGAGAGGAGACACTGTTCAAAGTGTGATGCGATGACTCGAATTACAGACGACGGCAGCAGATCAAAGGAAAGCAAAACAAGAGACTTGTTGCACATTTGTATTGCTCCACTAAAATTGGGAATAGAAAGCAGAGATGGCAGAGTTCTTGTTGTAGTTGCAGTTTGCAGTTGCAACTTAGGACTTCAGGTGTTTTGGCAGTGACAATTGTTTGGCAGGGACAGCGGGAGCAGCAACAACAGCAGCAGCAGCTACAACTGAAGTTAGTGTTAAATGCCAGCGATTTGCACCAGCAGCGCACCAGAGGAGGCAGAGAGGAACAGAGAACAGAGAGCGACAGATCCACAGCGAGAGACAACACGCAACAGGACGCTGATGAGTCGTGAAAGGACATTGCACCCGCTGTGGACTGCACTGTTGATGATGCTGTTGACAGGCATGATGCCTGATGCCTGATGTCTTATGCCTTCTGCCTGTTGCCTGTTGCCCGAGAGGAAAAACTCAGCTGTCCGAGTTCAGTTTGTCCTTGGAATCGAGTGCTGTCCTTGGCTTGGCCCAGCGCTGTCTGCGATGTGGCCAATGTAAATGGCATATTTTGGCCATTTGCTGGTTAACCGTACACACACACACACACAGAGAGAGGGAACGCCAAGCTCAGCTTGTTTGGCATTGAGTCGTGGCCATCGTTTGACCTTGCTGATCAAATGCGAATCGAAAATGATCAAATACATTTGTGCTCTGCTCTTTGTGTGTGCTATTGCCGTGATTTTCACGGCTCAATGGCCCTGACAATCATCATTTTAATGGGCCACCACACAAATCAAATATATAAAAACTGCAAAATTGTATTTATATTATAAATATATTCGTGTAAGAGAACCTCTTGTGTTGGTCAAATTCATTTCCAGTTGATTACGCGCAAAGCGAAAATGTGTGCGCAACAAGAACAAATAAAAATAAAAAGCAAAAGCGAAAATAAAGTGGAAATCATTTAAACGGAATTAATGCTTGAACAAAACATGTGAAAACTATCGCTGTGGCAATCACAGAAATTGCAGCAATTGCTGCCAACCGAACATAACGACATCGATCCCAATCAAGAGCTTTGCCGAAGAAGTCTCTCCTTTCATCTCAATTCCGTTTTATTTTTTTTTTTGCTTTCGGGGTGTTTTCGGATTGACGTAACGTCAAACAATATTGGCAAAAAGGTAGAGCCAAAGCTGGGCGTGTGGTTTCGCTTAGCGGGCATCCAAAAGCAACAACAACGACAACGACGACCCTATATCGTATGTTAGATATGCCTACTTCCAGAGTTTAATGATCCCAAAACAATGCCATGCATAGCTATTGAGCTCGTGCACTTGGCATTTGCAAAAAACGCGACTGAATTTTAACACACAAAACACTGCCGAGTGTTTTTTATGTGATTATATTTTAAATGCAATTTTCACATATTTTTCTTACTTGAGAAATTTCAATCAATTTAGTTTGCAAAATTGCACAGTTTGTATTATATTTTAAAGATTAGATTCTAAATCAAGAATAAAAACCAGAATTTTTACAACATTTGAATCTCAAAAACAACTCGTAAGATAGGACTTGTTTTGCCTTACTTAATTCAAATAGCATGATTTGCTTACTCAGTTTATATAAAATATTTGCTTCAAAATACATAATATATATAAGCACATCCTTTATAGAAAAAAACACTTTTTTAAATAGAAATATGTTGCCCTCTGATAAACAATACTACTTTGAAGGACAAGGCTGCAGCAAGACCCTTCAAAATGTTGCACAAATAAATCAAATTCATTTAACTAAGCAAATTTATAAAAATGTTTTTGCTTCAATTTATTGCAATAGCGTAACAGAATTTCCTTTTGTTACTTCGATACAATTAAGATCATTAAACAAATTGCACGCTTTTTAAAACAAGGTTGTTAAATGTCAATTCATTAAAATAAAGAAAAGAAAACTTAATTCATAAAAAATTTAAAAGCATGCCGAATTAAATAAAATAATTTATATTTTTGTTTCAGTTGTTGTTTTTAGTGTATTAATTGATCTCAAAACTTGAGGTTTGCTCAGTAGAACAATAATTTACTAAAATGCAAACAAATTCAATCCTAAATTGATCCAAGTTATGCCAAATTTCTTAACAGAACTTTTCTTTTATAAACATTCCTCTATGTAGATGTTATGTTCTTTTCCAGCTCGATCTGATTAAAAAGAGCGTCGAGCACTTTGTCTGGGCCACATGGAAAGTGGCACGTGGGGCAAGCATGTGGGTAAAACTATGCGCAATACGCGCGTGCCTCATCGGGTGGCACATCCTTTTGGACAAGTGAAAAACGACAATAACAACACAACAACAAGGCAACAAAAAAACGAGAAAAAAACATAGTAACAACACACAGCAGCACGTGACAATTGCGTCAACAGATTTTTCGCTGAGATGCGCACAAAATTATGAAAAACGTGCGCTACAAAAAGCGGCAGCAATGGCCCCGGGGCCACACAGAAAAAGGGGCACTAAGAGGGAGAGGGAGTGAGGTGGAGCTTGCCACTGTCACTCACTGCTGCTGCTGCTGTTGTTGTTGTCGACAATATTTATGCAGCAGCAGCACCAACAGCCCGTGCCACATCGCTCTCCTCCCCCACTTTCCTCGTCCGCTGTTTGTTTTTGCATTTTTGTTACATTTCACAGCTTTTGTTTTGCAAAAGTCTTTGGCATAAACTCTCCAACGATCGAACAGCTCTTGAAACGCAACCCCCTCTAGTTGTTGTTGCTGCTATTGCTGTGTTGCTGTATTGCTGTGTTAATGCGGCTGTTTCCGCTTCCACCTCCAGCTGGGGCAAGGTGGATTGTTACTGTTCTGGCTCCCGAGTGCGCACCGCAGAACGTGACGAAGAACAAAAGAAGGCACTTGCCCACTTCCATACTTCCTGTTCTCTCACACTCCCAACTCTCGCTTCGCTTCGCTCCTTTGGCGGTCCGAGTCCTTGTGCCTCTCTCCCACCCTCTCCTTCCCCTCATTTCCGTGCTCTGCTCTGCTTTTGTTGTATCCACAAAAAAGCACGCTTATAATAATAATGTCATTATGTATTGTAAAAGCAGCGATAATAAAAAACGAACAAAACGAAAAAAACAGCCTCTTTGCGCAGTTTTTTTGTTGCACAAACTTTCTAACGAGCATGTGGCAATAGCCAACGAAATGTACAGCACACTTGCCACACATGGCAAACTGTCAGTTTGTCAAGTTGCTGCCTCAGTTTGGTTAGCAAAGATTCGCATATTGTGCTTCAGCAAATTTTGCAACTAATGATATCTAACTTTGGTCACGTTTGCACATAAACCAGTCGCGAATTATAAATAAACAAGAAAGAAAGCGACAACAAAATGTGAAGAAATATATAGTTAAGATCTTACAGAAACATTGGAATTATATTATTTTTTAACTTTCGAAGAAATATTTTAGTATTTTTTATCCTCTAACAAAATGTGAAGAAATACGAGTATATAGTTAAGATCTTACAGAAATATTAAAAATATAAGCAGTGGGATTATATTATTCTTTAACTAATATTTTAATATTTTGTATTCTCTCAATATTACTTTCAACGTATTTTTCTTTATATGATTCTTATTCTCATATTGTACGATTATTTTTGCATTGTTTTTTAATGCGAAAAAGGATTTCTTTTAAAAATCATGCAGATGCCTCTGTAGATGATTTCTTTTAGCAAACCCACAAAAGATCACAAATCTCATTTCGAAAATCTTTCCAGCAGGTTTTCCATTTTTTTTTTTTTAATTTGCTCAGTCAGCTAAGGAAGCCCTATAACAAATATTGACATTGCATATTTGTCGAAAATATTTGTAAGCATTTTATTTATTTATATTAAATTGAATCGAGCTAAACCAAAAACAAACGGAATTACCAACAAACACCTTTCCCAAAAAAATAAAAATGTGGGCAGCAAAGAAAGCAAAGCAAAATAAACAAACTGCAGAATGGGAAATGGAAAAGTGGAAAAGAGGAAATACTGCGAGCTGGTCAAGAGATCAGCTTGCGATCAGGTAGCAATGAGAGCTGAGGGCGTTCACCATATTCCGCCGCCAAGGCAGTAAAATCTATTTGCATTCGGCTAATGAAAAAATAATATTTGTGCGCTTCAAAATATCAGAAAAATATATATGAATATAAAGACCAAACAACAAAAGCAATAATCAATAAAAACAAATTCGAAACGGCGACAAAAACATCTGCGAATTTGTTTGGATTAAAGTATTAAGCAAAAGGTATAAGCAAGTAAAGACTACAAAAAGAAATGCTTACTAAAAAATGGGGAAAATAAAGAAAATGAATGACTAAGTGATACCCTTTCTCAGGGAGCTCAAGAGCGGATCCAACCAATTGGTGGCCACATAAAACTGAAGCACAAACATAACAATAAACATTCCAATTTACATGCGTTTACAAATTAACACTTCATATATTTAACACGCTCAAGTGGCAGCCACCGCAGATGATGATCCGTCCCCCCTCGCTCTCTGCATCTCGAGTGAGCCCAACAACACAAAAAATTGTCGGAACTCCATATGGTTGCAAACAGGAAGCTAATCCTGCGCTGTGATATATCAACATATTTATGGTAAATGGATCAGAGGGCTTAGCGCACAAATTGTGCGCTCAGAGAGACGAGACAGTCAGCAAGTCAGCAAGTCTCAGTGGTTGCCATATGTTGCACGATATTTTTGGGGGGCAAGGGGCAGGGGCAGAGAGGAATTGAGAACAGCCTGAACTGAACTGAACTGGTCGCAATAAAATTTTATGTACTTTTATTCTTCTCTCTGACACTTTATGTGATGGCTGGCGGCTGTTTAATATTTGGCATAAGTCTTTTAATGTTTAATAAACAATTATTAGACAATATATTTTGTGTGGCTTTTGGTAAATCTTTTGATCTGCCTTTCGCCTGCATTACACAGTGTGGATATAAAAATAAATAAGCCACACGGCGAGACAACATCTTTTTTCTCTTTTCTTTTTGTTTAGATGAACATTTGTAGCTTCTACTTAGTAGTGTTGTTGTGCCAAGCAATTACGCACCAAATTCATACGAATCATAACAATAACAGATCCAAATCCATCATTGCCACCACAGTGCCGAGGCGGTAACACCTTAAAGATGCCGTTCGAATGTGTTTGACATGCAATTCCGGGCAACAATTGAAGTGGAGATTGTATATGCAAGTCGCAATCGCTTTGATCTGCATTAAGTTGATGCTGCTGATGACTGAGGCATGACTCTTGCATTAATTACAAGCATCATTAATGCCATTGTCCCAGCGAAACGTTTTCTCACTGACATTTAACTACAGAACTAAATATATTTTGAAAAATGTTTGCCTTCGTTTGCCACACAAAACATTTGAATTTAGCGCCATGGCAAAGTGCTGCCCATAAATGTTTAGCGAGTGTTATTGAAACTTATCGATAATACAAAATGGTCGATTTCGACTTCACGCTTCGCACAACGATAATCTTTCGCATAAAGTGTGACCAAGTTACTAATTTAAGGTGTAATTATGGTAGTTTTCAACATGAGGAAACTTATTTTCTGAAACCCCACTTTTGGTCAGCCTGAACAGCTGTAGGAATTTCTGCAATTTAGATTTGTACTTGTCGAGTTCAAAGTTGATCTTTTATTTTTAATGAATTTTTGTGTGAAACGAACAAAATGGAGCGCAAAGAAGTGGATACACAACAGTTCATCGATCACGTAAGTGAATGGCTATATTAATTCACCAAATTGAATTGTATTTCATATGTTTATCCATTCAGACGCTGCTGGCGACAGAGTTGATGCACAACAACTTTATGATGGATTTAATGGACCAATCTGGAGTCTTTCCCAAAGCCGAAGGCCCTAGAAATCTAAGCACAACCAATAGCAGCACAGGAACTGGCAACGTGGGAGTCGACTATGTCGAAAAGCACCACACGCTGACTCCGCCAGAGCTTAATTTTCACAATTCCATATTCCAATTTGTGAACAAACATGTTGTGGATGAACCAAATGCAACAAACTCGAATAATGTGCCCGCTTCAAGCGAAGAACGAACACGCAACAGCAATAACTATCCTAAGGAAACGGATGTGGAGTTTCTAACGCTCAACGATGTGGTGCCCCAACAAGGCTCACAACCAACCTTCCCAGCGCTAGCCATAGAGCCTACTGTGCCCATTGATGTGGCATGTCCGGCACTGCAAGACGATGAACTGCTCTATGCGCACAGTGTGTCCACGACAAATGCCCGCAAAGTGTTGCCACACAAGAAGCGCATTTCGCGTAAGCTCAAGGGTTCGTTGGGTGGCATGGAAATGGAACTGGAGCAGCACAAGCATCAGCATCAGGTGCCTGTGGTGGCCCCATACAGTTGTGAGATCTGTGGCTATGCTGTACACACACAAATTGAGTTCTATGCGCATCTCAAGGAGCACTACGACCCCACCAGCATAGATCAACCCCAACAGCAACATCAACAGCAGCAACAACAGCAGCAGCAAAAGGAGCCACTGGACATGTGCGGACTTTCAGCAGAAGATAAGGTAGGACCAACCATTGTAATTTTTGTTTTTCCAATTAGCAAATAATTGATTACTGATTAATGATTACTCTTACTGAATAAGAATGTATGAAGATAACACTTACCTTACTCTGACTTATTTGCAGCTGCAACAGGAGCAGGAGAAGCTCGATCAAGTATTCCACGATGTGCAGCTGAATTTTGACAACTTTCACAATATTAGCCATGTGGATGATGATGTAGTGGATGATGTGGGCGTCAATATGGTCATACATTCAGATGCCTTGTCCCTGCATAAGGCTGACGATAAATTGACGCCCAACGTTGGCTCCACAAATCCATCTACATCCAATGATGTGGCCAATGTGGTGGACGATGTGGAATTCAGCGATACCGAGGATATGTTGGAGGGCATACGCAATGTGGTGGATAAAGTATCCATTGAAGACACCTGTGACGAACTGGTCGATCTGGAGCTGACCTCAAGTGGCATGCGTGCGCCTTGGTTTAACAATAATTTCTCCGACATTGCATTCTCCGGCTTGCTGCTGCCCGGTGAGCCACCGCCACCCACGACACCGCCGCTATTGAAGTCCACCGAAATCGAAAATGAGCAAATGGCACTACATTTTCAACAACATCCGCCAGCAGAGCAACCAACAACGCAGCAGCAACAACATCACCAATCCAAGCTGGACATGTGCCACAAAAAACACTACATTGAGACAACGCAGGCAAATGAAGTCGGTGAGCTGGACAAAGAGCATGAGATGCCGGTGCGAACTCCAACGCCCAACGCTGCTGGATCGACCATTGAGCAGCTGCAACGCTCGCCTCTGATAATCCACGATTCGTTCAAACTGGAAGAGTGCAATGCGGACCCAACGGACAGCATGCCATCCTCGCCAGCTGCCTCAGTGATTGATGATAGTGCTGAGTTGTATATGCTGGACATGGAGGAGGCCGGCAAGCAGCCGGGCGATAACGACAATGGTGAAGGAAGTGAGCTCAAGCGCAAGTTTCGTTGTGCCAAATGTTCACGGGATTTCAACTCGTACAATGCGCTTAAGTATCATCAGTTTACACATACGAAGGAGCGAGCTTTTGTCTGCATTAGCTGCGATCGCGCCTTCTACACTCAAGGCGCCTTGAAGGCACACGCCAGGACACGTAAGTCACAATAGCATTGTTTAAAGCATTGGTTAATCTGTTGCCCCCTTTGCAGATTCCGGTTTGAAGCCATACAAGTGCGAGCAATGCGACACGAGATTCCGCCAGTGGGGCGATCTCAAGTATCACACGGACTCGAAGCACAGCAAACTCAAGCCGCACATGTGTGAATTCTGCGGCAAGAATTTCTCGCGTAAATACTCGCTGGTGGTGCATCGAAGGATACACACTTGTGAGCGTAATTATGCATGCCAGTATTGCGAGAAAACGTTTCGGGCCAGCTCCTATTTGGTAGCCCACGTTAAGATACACACTGGTGAGAAGCCATATGCTTGCACCGTTTGCGATAAGAAGTTCCGCGTAAATGGCGATCTGAAGCGGCACGCTCGCATCCACGAACCTGGCAGAGGAGCACAACGTACGCGTGGAACCAGCAAAAAATTAAAGCAAATCGAAGATGAGGACGATGATGAGATGAATTTGAATAACAAGTCTGATGCCGTTTGCGGCGACAATGAGCAGGAAATTTTGGGCTTATAGCCATGTGCCAAGGTTTCTACAAAATAATAGTATTAAACTATTTGTATATATAGATATAGTATATAAAGAATGCCTGTAATTGATATGTACATACATCAGCTCCTTAAAACGTCGTTGAAGTACGAACTGACCACACTGTGTAGATTAGTAATTGTTTATAAGTGTTTTAAGCATAAAAGTAACGAATAAAATTTTAAATATGTAAAACGCCATCGATTTCCTCTCTGCCGATAGACGATAACATCTCCATTGCGATTCGTTTATCGTCAGTTGCTAAATTGGAATGAGATATTTAAAAATGTTGAGAGTTTTTGCTTTCTATTGCAGAGCATTTCTTTATTATTTTCATTTTCTTTGTTTTGGTTGTTTTTTTTTTTCGTTTTGTTTTTCTTTTTATAATTCTTTCATTCTTTTTGCACTTGTACCGTTCATCGTCTTAATTCTTAAGGTTTCATTTTTTCATCCATCTTTTTAATGAGTAATATATATATATTTAGATATATATATATATATTAAATATATATCATAAATATTAATGTAACTATGTACAACACAAGTGGCGTGGGCGCTGTCTGCAGGCCCAAACCGCAATGAAATCTTTGTATTTGTTTACAACTTAACTGGTTTTTCTTCCTTTCTTTCTCATCTTTTTTTCCATTGTTTTTTAGTTTTGTGTCTCAAAAATATTCAACATAAATTTTCTTTGAAGATGCCTCCTGTTTTTTTTTTTTTTTTCATTTTTTGTGTGCTTTACCGTTTTTTGTAGCCTTTCTATGGCCTTTTTCACAATTTATCTTTCACTTTGCAACTTAAAATCTAGAACCTAGTAGTGGTTACCACACTTGCTCTCTAACATACGCTCAGTCCATGATATCTTCCGTTCTCCATTTATAATAATATATATGTATATATAATATAATTTCTTTTTCTTATCATTTTGTTTGTTTCGTTAATTAATTTTTGTTTAAAAATGATGAAAACTGCATGCCTAGTACCTTGCACTTCCCTTCTCTCCTCCAGCTAGCTCTCGACTACTTGCCTGATCATTGATGGATATAGTTTTTGTTTTTGTTTTTCTTGTTTGTTTTGTTTTTAGTTTCGTTGGTGGTGTGGATTATGCTGTCTTGGTAGGTTGTGGTGTACTGTGGTGTGGTCTGGTTACTGTGTGTGTGTGTGTGTTGAATGTGTGTGAAAATCGTCATAATGTTTGGTTGGGTATGGTTATTGAAAATATGGATTACGAAATTCTTCAACTACTTTTGGAGTTAACAGAAATCTTGTTGTTTGCTTCTCACATTAAATATGATTTAAAATTAGCATTACTTTGAATATCGTTTATAATATATATACTTAAAAATGTATGTTGCCTGTTTTGTTTGCTATGGTTGCACACAATTACGGTTTTTATTTTATTTTTACTTTTTTGTTGCTTTTCATTTGGTTTCTCATATCGACTGGTTGCTTTTTCTTCTTTCTTTTTTGTTTAATTTTTTTTTTTAATTTAATATGGGCTTATTATTGGTTGTTTTGGTTTTTTTTTTTGTATTTTTGTTTTGTTTTTGTTTACTTAAGTTTGATAAAGAAAAATGAATTCTGTTTTACTAATACACATAATATGCGCCTGCAATTGTTTTGTCCAATTCTGTTTTATTTTGTTGCGTTTATTGTTCCATCATCAATCTCATCAATCATATAGTAAATAAAGGATCAGATCTTTCATTTAATACATACACATATGAATGGTTTTAATTGATGGCAGCATTTTGGTTTCTTTTTCCGTTCGTCGTTTCTATAATTTTTCGTTAGTTTGTGGATAAATTTAAAGATTGTTTATAAAATAGCTTACTATTTCATTTTGTTGTACATTAAACACATAATCAACTGGTTGTTGTTTATTTTTTTTTTAACTGCCCAACTTAGGTTAATTCTTGTTGTATTTGCTTGCTTACAAAAGTTTATGTTGGTTTTTGGTTTTTAATTTTATTTACTATTGTTTGCTTCACATTGTTGCCTGTTGCTATTTTGTTGTTTGTTGTGTTTGTCCCCAGTGTTTGCTACGCTATTTCCTTCCATATCTTGCTGCTCCCACTAACCGCTCACATTTCGCTTATTTTCTCCCCAATATTATTATTTTTTGCTTTGCACATTACACAATTTATAGAAATATAATTTTGCTCTTTAAAGTTTTCGAGTCTTCGTTCTACATCACACCACATTTTGTTATTTTTGTTTTTATTTTTTTTAATATTTTTTCAATTTTTTTTTAATATTTAATTTTAAGTTTCTTTTGCTTGGATGTTTGACGATTAAAAAAATTAAAACATTCGCTAACAACGTAGCCCTATGCCAATTTTCAAAAAGATTTTGGTTTCCATTTCGATTTGGGTTTCGGTTTCGGCCTTTTCTGTGTTTTATGGTTTTCTTTTTTTCTCTGTCAACGCACACAAATTCATTATTTACAATTCTGTAGTTACTACATACATTTATCCATATACATACATATATCTAAACATCGTTTCTGTTTATGCTGTCAAACTTGTAATGGTTTCTGTTTTTCTTTTCTTTTCCATTTTTTTTTTTATTTTTTTGGTTTAAAATTGTGAAAAAATAGCTGCTTCTATTGTTAGTTGTTGCTTTTGTTGTTAGCGTATTTTCTGTTTAAAATTTCTCAAATATTTTTTAGCTTTACATAATTTGATTTGATGATATCTTTTGTTGCTGTTTTTTGTTTATTGTATGCCTGTGTTTGAGTCGTTTTTATGCCTGACGATCGACCGTCATGATGTCCCGTCATGCCGTTTGATCGTGTAGTGTGCGCCTAATTGTGAGGCCAGTGTTGTTCAACACTGGTTGCTTAGGTACTCTTTCGTTCTCTCTACCTCTGTCTCTCTATTTATGCTCTCTTACAGTTTGCAGTATTGTTGTTGTTGATGTTGTTTTGTTGTTGTTTGTATAAAAAGTCTTTGATTTGCCTTTTCCGTTTCATTCGCTGTTAGCGCGCTCTGCATTAGAGACTCACCTGCTGCATCTTATCAAAATCTAAACACGGCCGATGCGGTCGCTGCAGTCTCTGTGTAGCGGCGGCGGCAACGGCAACGGCAGCATTCGCTGTTTCACCTATAGCTCCTGCAACAGCTCCCCCAGCTCCAGCTGCTGCTCCAGCAGTTCCAGCTGCTCCTCCAGCAACATTGTTGCTGGGTCGACGACGCGGCGAGATGGCGCAATGAAATAATTTCGCGGGCGGACTAACCGAACGCACCTCCATGTCCAATCCTGTGGTGGAGGCCGGACTACTTCTAGAGCTATTGTAATGGAAACTATACTTGGGCTGCGGCTGATAAATGTGATGCGAACTGTTGCTCATCTTTAAGCTGCTGCTGCATGCCTTAATAACACTCGGCTCGTTCTCGTTGCTTCCCCCTCCTCCCGCTCCCGCTCCAAGTTTGGGGCATTTGTTGCTGCTGCTGTTGTTGTTGCTGCTATTGTTACTGTTGCTATTGTTGCTGCCGTTGCCGTCACCGTTCTCCTCATTTACACTATTATCACATAATTTAATATTTTCGATGCCACATCTGGCCTCCGATAATATCAGTGGCGTTGTGGAGCGGAACATCATATGGCTACGATTTGGCTTAAATGCCTCCAATGGCGGCGATGTACGAAAATTCACGGGCGTCAATATCGGCTCCAACGAGTTGCGCAACTGTGAACAACCGAATCACATGTTATCATCAAGTTTAAATTGCTTACTAATCACCATCACTAATTAATCTGTACTTGGATACTTTGGTCATTACTCACCTCATCATCCGAGCTGTGGGCCAAAGAACGCTTTCGATTCTCAACCATTAGCGTTGAGCTGGAACGCTTTGAGTTCGCTGATGTCGTGGCGCGCTGCTCATCGTATGGCGCCTCCGTATCCAGCGATGAGGTGCATCCCCGGTTCGATAGACGCGATGCACACGACGACGAAGATGCCACTGTGCCACCGCCACCGCTGGTGGTTGCTGTTGTGGTTGTATGTGCCGCAGCGGCAGCAGCCGCTGCTTCGGCCGCAGCCACGGCTGAGGGCCCATTAATCACCTCGAGCTCCTCCTCAGAACTGTGTTGATCGTACATGAGATGGGCGCAGGATGAGGACGACGACGTTTGATGGTGACACATCATTGCAGCAGCAGCAGTGGCAGAAGACTCGGATGAGCATGCAGTATCGGTTGTAGGTGAGTTTGCATCCGTCCAGGAACTCAAACCTGTTACGAGGATACACAAATAAAATGGTATTTAATATTTGCAAAAACTATTTAGTTTGAAAGCTTTTAAGACATGTTTATCGATTTCGATATCATAGCTTAAAACGGTCCTTCAGAAATGACAGGAAATAAAAAAAATCTCATTTTTAAATTTATCATTATCAATTTGAGATCGTTACTTTGGTGCGACAACAATGCAAAACAAAATGGCTGCTCAAAAGGTTGAGGCGCTACTTACTAGTTTCCATATCCACGTCTAAGTGACGTTTGTTTTCCACATCGAGAAGTTCACCATCAGATTCTGTACCAGAGTCATTCGATTCACGCTGCAAACAAAAATAAAAAGTGTTGTGTTATTACAATTACCGTATTTTATTGATATAGCGACTACACTTCGTGTAATTTTGTTTAGTGCTACCTTTTTACGCAGAAAATTTTTCGATGCCTTTAATGAATTCTCGCGACTTTTGTGCCTGACAAACTTTATCATGATTTTGTTGCTGTGTGTGCTTTATTTTTTTCCTTTATTTATATGTATTACACATTCCACACGCAGACACACATTCGCACAAGCACACACGTTCGTGTTTACGCGACGCTGCACCCACAACACAGAAAAACTTACTACGACGACGGCGACGACGTCGACGGAGACGGTGACTGCGAACGCGACGGCGACTGCGACGTCCCCGTCAAGCCACCCGTTTCGTGTATGGGTGTTTTTGGATGTCCGTGGGGTCCTCTTGCTCTCGCTCTCGCACTTGCTCACGTTTCTCTACTACTATTACTACATGCTAGTACAAATTTTTGCCTTTACGGTTTCTATTTATTCGCCAGCCAGCAGCCATCGGTGTGTGTGTATTTTTGTTTGTTATTTTTTGCTTTACTTTTGCTTCCTGATTTACGCGAGAGAGCGAGCTCCAGTGCGCGCTCAGTCTATTCTTAAGCGCCCTCTCTCACCGACACACACACACACACTTGCAATGTATTTCTCTTTTGCACTGTTGCCGCCTACGCACGCCTGTATGGCGCGTGTAAGCGCCGTTTCCTTTTTGTGCAATAATTTCAATCACGTTTCATGCGCGGCGTTTTCTTGTTGTAATCTGCACCCTATGCCACCAACACCAACAACAACAATAAGAATGCTGCTTTCGTCGTTGAATCCGAACACCGAAAAAGCCGAACCGCCGAGAGCCGAACACACACAACTGAGCCGAGTGAGCGCGCACCTTTCGCCGTAACTTATACAGCACGAAATTATCGATTTTCAGTCTCGTCGTCGTCCGTCGTATTGCGGAAGCAAAAAAAGTTCTGCCTCAACAGGACCCCACGGCCAGACAGGAGCAGCATTAGCAGCAGCAGCAAATGTTAGAATAAGTAGTAGGTGCTTTATATTTTTTGCATAGATTAGTAAATGTTTTTAATATTTGCCGTATGTCTATGTATTTTATAACCCGGGTTAATCACGAACTTTTTGCAAAACTGCAATTGCACTTGGGGGCTGCACTGCAATGCTTTACTTGCTCTCTGTGTGTGGCAGACTTTTCGGCTCGCCGACTTATTACTACTATGTACGTATTACTATCATCACCCGTCACCGGCTAGCGCTGCGCTCAAACTGAAAAATTATGGCCAAAAAATCTCTGCGCTGGCGCTGGAGCTCTGCGACTACTGCTTCTGCTGTCTACTGTTGTTTTTGCTGTTCTCTCACTTGCAGTTTCTGTACGTGTGTGCATGCTTGTATGTGTGTGGGAGCTTTTTGCACTGGTTGACTGACTGGCTGGGCTGGTCTGGACTGTGTGTGAATAGTGGGCGCGAGAAGGGCGGCATGTTGGTGAGGGGAGGGTAGACTAGGGGCCAAACATGCGCGCACAACTCGTGCCGCTGATTCGTGTGCCTTCGACGAGGCTTCGGGATTTTTCGGTAGAAATGCAGCGTGCTGCCCGCGTCGTAGTACATAGTATTTTGTATGGGCAGAAGAAGCAGCACGAACAGCAGCAGCGCTAGTAATGGACGCCGACAGCCAGCAGTGCAAGCAATGCAACAAAAAAAGAGGAAAAAATACCAAAGCGTGCGAAAGTAGTTGCGTTATTGATATGAAAAATGAATTCAGAAAAATGTGTGGAAACATGACATAGAAAACAGAGATACGTCTCGAAATATGGTTAGCAAGTTTGTCTGGTTTGTGTGTGCAAAATTGAATGCAAGTTGAAAGTATTGCTGCCAGTTTCAATCACATTCAATTTGCTTTCAATTTACGCGGAAAATACTACGACGACAACTACGTGCCCCACAAGCACAAACATACACATCCACTCACACGTACACAGAAGAACGGGGAGAACACGACGACAGTAAAACGTAAACGACTTTGCAGCGTTGTTTTATCCGGAGCAGACCTCCTCTCTCTTTCTCTTTCGCTGTCGCTCTCTTCTCCACCACAGCGTCGTCCACGTTGACGTCGTCTGACTATCGATTCCGCATTGATGTAGCTGTTGTAGTTGCGTCGCTGTTGGCAGCGCTAAGTACTTTTGTTCCATTCATACTACACATACACACACATAGGCACATGCATAAGTGCATTTGCACAGAGCCTCGCGCAGAGAGTAAGCGAGAGCGCCAGCAACTGAAGTATGTACATATGTACATACGTGTAAGTATTTTTGTTTGTATGTGTGTGCTTATGCATACAGTTTGTGGTGTGGGTGTTTTGGCTGTGGGGGGCCAGCAGAAGGAAGAAGCAGCAGCACAAGCAGCGACTGCGTGCTGCAGCCTTGTTGGTTTCAGGTCTAAATTTAGCACTTTGGCTTGCAACTTCGCAAGGATTTCTTTTACATTTTTTTTCGTTTTGCAACTGCACACATACACACACATACACTTTTGCATTTGAATGCGTGCTGCACGCGAAAATCGTTTTGAACAATGTATCATAATTTTACAACTTACTTGGAGTCACAATTTTCCTTTTTTAAACAATTATGCAAAATTTGAACGCGAACATTGAGCTACCGTGTTGTTTCTTGTTTTTCCTTGCTGCTGCCGAGTGCGATGGTGAGGTGGTGAGAGGGGAAAATCAACAAAATGAACGGAATCCTCTTGTGTGACGCCAGAGCAAAATGGGAATCAAAAACTATATGATCCGGACTCTGGGCAACAAAACAGCAGCAGTGAGTGTCGAACGATGAATGGGGCTGCTGCTTTGTACTACAATTCACCAGCAGTGGACGACGGCAGCGACGACAACGACGTCGGCAGCAGCAGTAGCAGCGGCGACAGGCGGCAGGCGCAGGTTGGGGTGGTGTTTGTTGTTGGAGCACGCGACGCGTTTTTGGAGAATTGACAAAACAAGCGCAAGCGATAGAGAGACACACTACGCTCACAAACACACAGGCAATGAGAGAACGTGCCATACACACTCGTGCACACGTACACGTATTGATGTATTTGCATGTGTGCGTGTGAAATTGTTGCTGTTGTAAGCGCTTTTACGCCAACTACAAAATCCACAACGCTTTAGACCTGGGATGCTGGCGTGCTGCTTTTCTCTCCCGACTCTCTCTCTCTCTGTCGCTTGTGTTTGTTGTTTGTGCGTGGCTTGCATAAATGGCAACCCAATAAACATTTATGTAGACGCCTAATGCAATTAACTTTTCAATGTCAAGTCGCGACGCGCTTTGGCGCTTTGCTGCGCTGTTTGCTGCACCCACACACGACACTCAAACAACAATACAGACAGCGTGGCTTTCTATTACATTTTACTACACAAACTTTCCCGGCTCTCCCCCATCAAACTTACATGTTTTAGTAGTCGCTGGTTTTAGTTTTTGTTTTTTAGAGGCACGTCATCCCTTCATCGTTGGTAATTTTTGCTATCGGCTTGCGATGATTTGCTTTCCAGTCGGCTTGAATTTGTGGTCTGATATGTAGATGATGATTGTTGTTCAAAACGACAAAACAAGAGGCGGCAAATGGCAGTAGTGTGGGTGAGAAAGAGAGAGGGGCCGTCAAACCAGCTGAGCGACCATCAAAGAACCAAGAGAGCGAGAGAGAATCGTGTACAAATTATGTCGTCACTAGTGACCCTGTCATTTGCAGTGTAGCTTGATCAAGAAGAAGGCATTTGTAGCATTGAGCTTTTGACCACAAATCAAATTTAAAACGAAACTAAAGAAGAGAACAAAAAAAATTATAGTACAAGAAATTTGTATTATTTAATTATTTATTGCAAAAACATTACATTTAAATTACAATTCCTTTTGAGCAGGCTTACTTTTTTGAAGCAATCAATTTAGTATTTAAGCCAAATTAAAAAATGCTTAAAGACGTTAAGCGTGAAGAATTTACGATGGTTACTTGCGTCTTAAAGCTTTGAGAAACTTTCAAAAGTTGCGCCGCATTCGCGCTTATCGATAATATTTGGCGTAAGCATATTCCAGCGATATATCGAAAGCTCGCTGCAAGTAAAAAAATCGATGCCGCTAGATTCAAATATTTTTTTCTTGTCAGTGTTAAACTTTATTATGAATTTAGAAAAGAATCTATAAATAAATTGCATAAATAATGAAGTATACAAGAGTTATTATACTTAACTAAGCTATGCATTTATATATTTAGCTAATACGAGTACATAGGGATGTATTAAGAGTCTACTTAATTAAACAGAACATTTCGTGCACAAAAATCTATCCCTTTTCATTTTGTACAGACATTAACATTCGATTCGATTTCTGTGCACTTCATGGACATAGAGACATAATCAATCTACTAAGCTATATACATAAAATTATTAATATATTATAAAGGCGGCTCTCGATAGCATAAAATAACTTGCTACATGGCCACATTTTTAGAATTAAGCATTCATAAAGTAAATATTACTTATCCGAGGCTAAATAGTCGTTCATCATTAGTGGGTATACAGATGTAGAAACTTTACAACTTTTGCTAAAACTAATGTCTTCTATTATGTGTATGTATGTGTGTGTGTGTTGCAAGTTTTTACGAATGAAATGGAAATATTATTTAAAGTATCAGAGTTGGAGCCGGTACTTTAAAAAAAAATCTCAAAATGTGCAATAGAAACTAATATAACTTGTGCGGATGTGGTGGGTTTTTGTCTGTTGTCAACTAATATTGAATTGAGTTTTGAAACTTCCGCAACGAACGCCAAAATTACTTCTCAGTCTTGAGAGGCATGCCCTCCTCCTGTGCGACATCGCCGATCTTCTTGCGCTCTGGCGGATTGTTCCACGCCTGCAGTTCACCGGTGCCAAGAACCACAAAGACAACGGCAGCCGATATGTAGGTGGCCGCCAGAATCGAGAAGACAATCTGCCATTGATGGAACGTTTGCTGTGTGGCAAGAAAGCAAATTTTATAATAAAAATTGTGAAGGATGTTTAGAACTCGGCACTTACGTTGTGGAAGGTCAAGACACCGACCATCCAGGTGGACAAGAAACCGCCAAACGAGGACAGCGAATTGGCCATGCCAAAGATGGTGCCACTGAAGTTGGGCGCAATGTCCAGACCATTGCCCAGATAGCCGGCAGTGACAGCGCCATGTGCGAACAAGGCCAGCGTAAAGAGCGCCACCGACCAGGTGGGATCCATGCCCAAAAACACTTGAGCAGTCATCAGCAGACCAGGCGTAACCAAAGCTATGAAAGTACATCAGTAAGTAGGAAGTGTTTTAAGGGCATCATCGATAAGGTTAACTTACCGAAACTGGTGAAGAGTTTGCGGGTTGCTGTGGTGCTCAGAGTGCCCTTTTGACGCAGATGATCGGCCAGATAGGAGGAAGCTACAGCCATCACATACTTGCCCAGATAAGGCAACGACGAGAACAAACCATTCTGTAAAGTGCACAAAGCAGTTGGTTGAAATATTTCAACTGAATAGATGATTCGTTGAACTCACCTTCTTGATGTCAAAGTGCAGCATCTTGGACATGAACGTGGGCAGCTGATTGACGACCGTGAAGAAGCCAAACACCGAAAGACCGTGTGTGACGATGATGGCCCAAACGGCAGGCGAACAGAGCAGGTCAGACCAAGGCACATAGCTGGGTCGCTTCTTCGATGTGGATGTGCCAATGGCTTCCTCAATTTCGCGACGCTCCTCGGCGGAAATGCGTGGATGGGTGGCAGGAGTTTCATAGACAAACGAGAACCAGCACAGCGACCACAACAGTCCAATGCCACCGGTTAAATAGAAGACACTAGCCCAGCCGGCAACCGAGATGAGATAGCCACAAACGGGCATTGTGATGGCAGCACCCAGCGAAGAAGCTACAAGCGAAATAAAATTATTTATTTGTTGTACAAAGTGGAAATGAATTCATTTACTTACCCATCATGTTGGACATGAACTTGGAGCGATCCATTGGTGGAATCCAGACAGCGGCAACGGGATGAATGGCTGGCCAGGTGGCGCCCAACATGAAGCCAAGTGCCACACGGACCACAATCAGTGCAACATAGTTCAGATGCGCCGCCAGCGGCGTCACCAATGTCAGCAAACTGGCCCACAACATGGAATGTCCAAAGACGCGAACTCCACCAATCAATTCAGCGAGACGACCGCCAGGCAACTCGGTGAGCACATAGCCCCAGAAGAACGAACCCAGCACAAAGTTGGTCTGATATTCGTCCCAGTTGAAGCGCTCCTCAAGCACTTCCACTCCATCGGTGGATGTGTTGTTGATGTTGATGTTGCTGCTGGTGTCCGTGAGATTCCCCGTCAGCGTATTGTTGCCACTGGCAGTTGTGTTTGTTGAGGCAGTGGGCACGACCATGTCCACAATGGCAATCGTCAGATTTACTGCAAGTTGCAAGATACAATTAGAGAAGAGTTCGCTGAATTGATTGTTCGCAAAAGATTGATTGAACTTACCTCTCAGTGCATAGTTCAGCATGAAGCCGAGCATGGTCAGCAGATTGAGTACTTGGCGACATGAGAACATGTCTGCAAATAAGACAGAGAAAAATACCATAAGATTAGATTCAAGAAATTGGGTAACAAAGCAAAAATGTTTGTAATATATTAAATTATTTATATTATATAAAACGCTTTGTGTTAAATAACTTTATGATTGACTTCAAATTGTAAAAGTTTTTGCTTAATTATCTTTTCAATTTATCAATTATATTCCCTTTTCCTTTCCTCCTCTTTCTTTTCTTTTTTACTAGACTTTTCTGACGTTGTCGAAAATGTGCGAAATATTTATCTATTCAAAAATATCTGAAAAAAAGAAAAATAAACCAAACTGCACTCTAATCATTATTATAATTGTCATTATATGGCGATATAATGATGACATGTGAAATACTTTAATTTCGCTTAATTAAGAATCGTTGAAATTTATTTTAACTAATGCTAAATGCTGATACTAATTGGCGAGACGTCTGGCGCGATTATCAAAAAGAAGAAGATGATCTTGCTCACATGTTCTAATTGTTATCAAAATGTGAATAATGAATTAATTTAAAGATCGTGAGCGGACATCTAAAAGCGCGCGTGTGGAATATTCCTAGAGCTGTAGTAATCATTCGATGACTATATTTGCTGATCTAGGATCGGAAGTTCGCATTTAGCACTAAAACAATAAATAATAAACAATCAAAAACCAAAAACCAAAATCGTAACCGCTTGAAACCAATTCGCAATAAAGTGCGGAACCGGATTGTCAACCCAATTGAGAGAGAGGCAACAAACTGATAACTTAACCAATAACTAATCAAAGCGAAACGCATTCGCATTATTGGATATTTGTTGTAAAAACTGATGTAATACGTTGTTTTTATTACACGGCGCTCAAGTGTAAGATAAGGTGTATTTATTAACGTTTATTAATGATGCGATAAAAGCCATTAACTGAACAACTCAACTGTCAATATTTGACCTCAATAATGCGCCACATTAATTTGATTTGAGAATCATTTTGGGTGCAGCAGCAACAGTTGCTATTAAATTACAAGATTGTCCACCAACAAGAACTTAAGTCGATAATAATAACTTCTTCATTATGATCATCTTCTTCATCAGTTCGGTCAGTTACTAAAGTGCCAAAGTGCATCAACCGCAAGCAAAAGATACTTTAATAAAAAAGTAAAGCGTTGCATTAATTTTTGGCATGCCATTGAACCTTCGTCGTGGTGCCAACTTCAACTTCAACTTCAACTTCAATTTGCGACATTTGCGCGTGTGCATAAATTTGTATAAGCTGCCTTCTCTGATTAAAGCTGCTTTTAGCCTGCATTCAACTCGAAGCGTCTCTTTTGTTGAACTGCAGTCAGCGGTTGAGAAAGCTGCTTACTTATAAAAATCCATTCGTATAGCAAGTTGTTTGTTGGACTCGGCTTATCAAGACCAGAAATGTAGATAATCGTCTGCTTAGTCTAGCGACAGTCTAGCTGGTGACACGCCCACCTGTGGAATACCCGTTAAGAGCTAAGAAGAAGGGGAGGGGGCGAGGAGGGAGCGACAGTTTAGTGTTGAATGCTAATGACATGCTAAGACGGCGAACAGACCTGTCTAAGATATCCCATCATCAGAAACAACAATTTGCACTTGGTATTCAAATAAGCGCAGCAACAACAAATAAAACTGGCCCAATCCCAATTCTAATTCCAATTCCAAGTCCAATTCCCAGACAACAACAAACTGTCCGTTGACCGCCTAGCGGTAGTTTCTTATCCTAAGCAAACCAGTAAAACGTGCACGAATTTACGTTTTGAAATAAATTTCAAAAATACATAATAAGTATCACATTTTTAATGTTTCAAAATTGCAACCTGTTTTTATATATATTTTTAATCTCTATGTTTCTAGACGTTCCTGATTCAATCTTGTCTTTGTTTTTTTTTTTTTTTTGGGAGGAGGGAGTAAATATAAATATTTCAAATGGAGTCAGGTTTTAATTGGCGTTGCATGCATTGTCATTGTTCGTAGAGTTAATACGTCATGGAAAACTTTGGATTATTTGGCACGACAAATCCGAAATCGATAATTTCTGCCTGCCATATAAATAATTCACAAAAAATGGGACTTTAAATCAATGCTAAACGAACGTGTGCCTCCACATGATTAGACTTTTGATAAGAACTTTCGACTCACAGGCAGGCAGGCAAATGATGTTATTTATAGCAATCTGTTTTTTGCGCTGATTTACAAGATCTATAAATAACATACAGGTTAAGTACTACACAAAGTCTAGACTCATCACAGGAAATAACCCAATTAAATGTGGAATTTCAACTCAAAAATTCAATGATAAGAACACAGACGGTGTTGTAAAACGAATGTGTTTGCCAATGAACAGTGTTGCAAGACGGTTAAGAGTACTGCCAACTTCAAATACGTGGACTGCCAATCAACTAGTTTCGACTTCATTATCAATTCAATTCAAATTCAAATACTAAAGTAATTTTATTGCAATTTAATATTCTTATTCTTTTTGTTGTTTTGTATATTCAAACCTCTCGAGTTCATCATGTTAACTTGAACTTCTCCACTGTATCTGTATCTGTGCATTTGTATTTTGTATTTGATCCAAGGGTACACTGACTGTTTTTGCTTTGACTCATCCCAGAAATGTTTACGCTTTCCAAGAATTCTCAAAGTTGTCCGCCTTTGAGCAAGTTTTTTGCTTTTGCTTTATTTTTTGATTAATTGTCGCTCGAAACGCTTTTATGTTTTTTCAAAACAACAGCCATATACCGGTCAGAACTAACATTTTTTGCGCCTTACATATTCGAAAACAAATTGTTTGAAGGCTGAACCATGTGGTTTGTAAAAAAATAAAAAAAAATATAACGAATTACAATAAAAAATCCCCGCGGTTAGCAAACTTTCTGCTTAAGAAATGAGACGTCTCGCGATTAATTAAAAATTCAACATTTACACAATAAATTATTATTTTTTGCACAGTCGTAAACAAAATATAGAAATGCACTTTAGCATTTATTGGCTTTCGATTTTAAGTTTATTATTTTTTTTTTTTAGCCAGACGAATATTGAAACAATTTAATTTGCGCTTCTGAGCAAATAATTAAACAAGTTTTCAATCTTAAGTAACCGAAAACTTGGGCTCAGCAAGCATAAAACGTCCATAAAAATGTTTAAAAATAGCAACCTTAACAAAAAGCTAAGCTCATTAAAAAGCGGCAAAAGTTCGAAGAAGAAAACAACAACAAAAGCAACAAAAAGTATTGAAGCAGATGATGAAGTTGTTGGAGAAGAAACAATGTTTTGGGGGCAAACGTGATACTAAAATTATTTTTTTTATGCTAATTTTCAGACACCAGACCCAGCAGCATGTGAATCTGAATCGGAATCTGGAATTGGAATTGCCAACGAAATCTCGGTGTCTTTAAATCTACATCTTACGAATCGAGTTTCGAGTTAGGATTTGAGTCATTTGCTGTTTTTTTTTCTGAGGTGAGTTCGTTGATTTCAGATAAGAATTTACATATGTAAATATGACTGCAAGATTTGCACTTTTGTTTGTTATTGCATTGCACTTGTTGTTTGACCGAGGAAAAAAGTGTAAAGTAATTAAGAAAATTTAAATTGAATATGTATTTGAAAAGACGTATTTCCGGCAGCTTGTTTTTGTTGCCGTTTTTCTGTTTGCTTAATATATTTGACTTGACGTACAAAACATCTTGAAATGCGCTGTACAGAAATTAATAAATTTTTCTGAAGGTAGTTCAACTTTTTAAGTGCAAATGTTGCAGACAAATGAAAAAGTTAAAAATATGATTGTTGATTAGTTATATTATTGTGAATTAATTGTTTTTTTATTCAATTAACTGCAGGGTATCTCCAAGTCGTAGCTATTTCTTTAGCACTTTCAAATACATGTATGTGAGCACATTTAATGCCACTTTTACAATTGCTCGTCTATTTTTAGTCACTCGCTGCTGCTTCTGTGTCGGGCCGTTACACCCGACAACAAATGCGAGCAGATAAATTATTATCTGAAATATACATGTTAGTTTGTTCGCTGAATATTTAACAATACTTTTAGGTACGTTTCCTGACCTTCAAAATGCCAAATGCGTTACGTAGGATGCTTTTAGCAGGTTAATATACTTTTCTTTTATACTTTTTGCATTTATGTGTCGCCACCTCGACCGACTCTTTGTTGTTCCAAATATGTTATAGATGTAGATACGTATGTAGAAACGTGTGGCATATATCCAAAGGCCATGTGATCTGTGATTTTCCTCTAGAATCAGTTTTGTCCCCCATCGACGTCATACGCTTTGGTATTCTTTCGATTTGACCACTTGCCAATAATTTTGCTATCTATGTATTTATGCTTGTGCGTCGAAGGCGCGCCCAAAAAATACAAAAAATCATGAGTCTATTTTCCAGATATATATAACACCTACATAGTGGGATGGTTTTCTAGAAATATGTATCTATGTATCTGTTTGTTGTATGTAGTTTACAAGTCAATTGTGTTGTGGGTTTTGTTTGCACTCGAGACTGAGACTGTCTGAATAACTACAATGTATGTAAGTATATCCAACAAAACAAAAAGATTGCCGTCAATCGATGGCATTGTGTGAGCTCGCCTTCCAGCTACAATTATTAGCTTGTCAGAAGTCGGTAACATTTCTAGCTACATTTCCTGTGTTGCCAACTGTTTTCCAATGCACATTTTTACGGAACTGGCCTTGTTTTGCATTCATTGTTGTTGTGTGATTTTTATAATTATTGCTACTTATATAACTGGTTTTTGTTATAATTCAATTTATGTTTGACAACAATAGGCAGAGAAAGATTTCATTCATATCAATGGAATCCGCATAACAATGCCAATCACAGCTCCTCTCTTATCACATTCACTTCAATTCAAGCGAATGAAATGAATGTTGAATGCTGAATACTGAATGCTGAATGGGTGTCTGACTGAAGTCTCAAGCTGCATCTTGTTGCGCCTCTTCAACATTGTCCTAGTTTCCTGCGGGCAATTTCCATGACGTTCGAATCGTGGAAAAATTTTTGCAACTTGCTGAGATTGCAGATTGCAGATTCACAATTGCCAATTGGCATTGGGATTGGGAATCTGTCTCGCGATTGGGGGACACTTTGCTATTGTGCTGCACTTGTTGCGCTTTAGTACAAAGTGCAACAAGGAAAATTCTGCTGATGGCGTCGTCGTTGATTACAACAATGATATGGACGGAGACAAGCTCAATTTACATTGCGACTGATAAGCTGCATTTGTCTAGTAAATCAGCTGATCATGAAATTCCCTCTAAGTTTATAATTAACAACTCATCATTAAGTCGGCAAATTGTAAGCAAGTCTATGCCACGCGCTGTTTAAATTTTGTTTTGTTTATTTGTTATTATAAGTAAATAATTGCGAGGGGCTCGTCCACGAGTTGAACTCACACTCACATTTACAGCGTGTGAGTCGGGTAATTTAAAACACATCTGTACACACATAAACATTTTTAATTGTTCATCATTTTCATAGCGAGAGATTTTATATTTTTCCACTTGACAATAAGTAAATAAAAATATATTTATATTTAGTATAGAAACCCATAAAAAAGAATGGCAAAACAGATTCTACGACCAAATTTAATTGCACTACTCATAGTAACAGCGCTCAAAAATGAATAAAATTCGCACTGAGATGAACTCGATTGTACCCTGTAATATCTCATTTATACCCTAAACTCGATTGTACCCTGTAATATCGAATTTGTATTACGTTATTCTACTAGCTATCTATAAGGTAGAAGGGTATTATAACTTTATAGCTGCAGACAGAAGAAGGCACCTCGAAATCTATAAAGTAAATAGAGCTATAATGGCATTCTGGTATATTTAAGTACTAAATGGTATGTGTTGAATGTAGTACTACATCAATATACCAAATATGTAGGTAGCAGTCAGAAGGAAGCATCTCCGACCCAATAAAGTAGATATATCTATAGTGACAATCTGGTATATTTAAGTAATCTATAATATATTTAGAATGTAGTACTATATCAATATACCAATTAGAGCATTCGGTCTATTTTAGTATTTTTATTATATAGTAAATTGGTATTTTTAAGAATAATACCACACTGCTTTTCTCTTATTCAAAATGGGTTTAGAGTATCTCACAGTCGAGCACACTCTGACTTCTCACTTGTTTTCAGCTGTCTATGTTAGTTGGACGAGCCCATTTCGAGGGTATTCTAAAAATGCCAATGCTCTGGTCTAAGGCCAGACAGGGGGCCCGCCAAGCTATACTAGATTTTTCTAGTCCCCCCGCAATGGGGAGGGAGAACTTGGCTTATCGGGCTCAGCTCAGACAGCGATTGACATCGAATTTCGAATGGGTTCAAAGTCGCGGCATGCGCGTCTTCATTATGTTACTATATATTCTAGTTTTAGTTGATGTGATTTGATTAAATTAAACGATCATTGGACGCAGGCATTCTTGAACTTTCAGTTTTGTGTCGTTATTGTTGTGTGTTATTTTAATGCGCAGTGTTTTTTGTTGTCTATGTTATAGTAATTGCGTTCAACAAAAGTGTGCCATGGAGCGGAAATAACTAACATGAAATTATGAGCGCACAAATCGCTGTCTTATCGTGTCTGTGTTGCTGACAGGTTTTCGACATCGATTTACGTTGTAATTATGAGTTCATTTACTGCACAGCAACCGCAGCAAATTTAATAAAAATAACTACTTGAAGTCGGAGACAATAACGTGCTCAATTGGGTAAACAACTTCAAGTTCCAAGAAATTAATTAACGTCAATTTAAAATAAAAAAAAACACACATATTTTTTTTTCTATCTCTCTTTCTGTGTCTCTTGCTCGACGTGCTTAAAACGCATACATCAAACATACAGACTTGAGTTAATTAATGCATATTAAAAAATCGTAAGTGAGAAACAAAAATCCCCCCACTACAATTGTCATTTGTCATTAAACAATGCACGAGGCGCTTATAAAGTTATTAATAAGCGAGGCAATTAAACTCAAGTAAATTGGTTGTAAGTAAAAGTATTACTCACACTTTCTATTGTTTTAATCAGCACATGAACTTCAACGCTTTTAATGAATGGGCATTGAAAGATCTTTCAAGGAATGAGATCTTATCGTTTTTCTGGTTATTTCTAATTTGAATTAAGAGACAAAATGTGGCATTTAAAAGATATTATATGAAAAAATGTGAGGGAATTTGCATAATTTAGTCATGTTTATAAATTCATTTAATAAATATATTTTATGGCAGTAAAATAAAGCTACAATCATAAATATATAACAAAACCATAAAAAGTGAAATTTTTCCTCGCAAAAAGCAAATTTTTTTGTTTTTTATCTATTACCAAAAATTCTAGATAATTCCATATACACTTGACAAAGACTAAACACTATTTCAATGAGAATTATTTCACAATATTTAATTGTGCCATTTATTTTAAACGTTTCCGCAAATTTGGAACGGAAACAGAATTTCGAATTTGCCAGAATATGCTACAATAAAAATAAAAATAAAAATGTGTAAGCCTCTTTTAGGAAATTGTAGTCGTAAAAACAACATTATTGTTGAACAATAGTCGATTGATGTATTTATGTGTAGTATTATATTTGTATTCATAGTCAATCTTGGATACAGTTGACCTTCAGAGCAGAGCTGCAACTGCTGCAATTGTGCAATGTGGTTTTTCAATGTTGTTGTTGTTTTTCTCTTGCCACCTTCAGAGAAGGCAGTTATAGTGACTTGATTGCTTGGTTGCTTAGTCAAGTGCAGGGACAAACACGTCATGGCAAAGTCTTATTATTGTGGTGCATTTTGATTAGTGGGTTAGTCGCTCAGCTCGTCAGTGGGTGTTAACTGCATACAAAATGCATTTATATTTTATTTACTACCTTTTTATTCTATTTAATTATGCTGGCGTTTCAGTTGTGAATGGAAAAAGCATTTCAATTAACACAATTAATTGACGTTTTGCATTGTCTGACTGACTGACTGACTGTCGGTTCGTGTTATTGACATGAATCACGCGCCAGGGGACAAGGACGTCAATGAATGTGACTACAACTCTCTCGATTCGTGTGACTTTTCGATATTTAATCTCTGTCTGCTTTCCCCCCACACACACTTATTGCACCTCGGGCTAGCACGTAAATAAATGTCTATTCTCGTATGTGATAATTGCCAACTTTAATTTTCAGTTAGCACATCCGCATAATCTAATAATGTCGACGGTATATCCAAGTGTCATATCATGTGCACTCGTTTATGACGCCTGTCTGCCAATTCACGCTATGAGAATGCTATGCCACTATCTGTCTGTCTGGGTCTCTGCTGTCCCTCTGTTTGTCTGCGACCAAAGTGCTAAATAGCTCAAATATACTCAAATAACCGACGCTGATATGGCTATTGGGTTCTACTTTTTTCATTTTTTCATTCTTTTTGTTGTTAACGCGCAATTTAGAATCCAGCAACAACAGCTGCTTTAATTGCACCTTCGACAACAATGCGGTATTTTTATTTCAATATAGTCCCTGAGCCAGCCAGGCCACCCACGTTGGAATCGAGACTCGAGAATCGAGAAGAGTTAGTCAAGCGACGACAACGTGCCCAGCTGGCGTGACTGCGCTAATTTGTTTGAATAGTTTATCTATTTATGAGTAATCCTCGAAATGTCACAACAATGGCGTCATAAGGGCCACCCACACACACACACACTAACACACACACACTTAGTTGTATCATCCACATTTTGACACGTCGGGGTCATGACAACGCCCTGAATAAAGACTTCCCGCTCTAGAGCCAGTTGATGACATTGCTAATATGGCGAGTGTTTGTCAAGGATAATAATCGTAATCACAACTTGACAGCTTGGACAATAAGCTCCATATAAATATTAAACTGACTAGCTGACACTCAACGGTAAGAGCTAAAAGGTTACAAACAAATAGGTACGAGTTAAGAGGTTGCTATAAAAGTAAGAGCTAAGAAGGTGGCAAAAAGCGAGAGCTGAATGTTTTGAAAAATGTAAAAGCTACGAAGGTTGCATAGCATTTTAAGTATATATTGTAAGTATGTAAGAAACTATAAAAAAAGTAATAGCTAGGAGGTTGCAAATCGTAAATGGACAAACCCCTATACATCGATACCCATCGCCTTGATCTCAGCCTTAATTTAAGCTCTAGGCCTCTAGCAATAAAATCCAGATCAATTGATAACAAAAGGAAGAAAACTTTTTAATTTGAGAACACACCCCATCACTTGGTGATTATTGAACTGAAACGCATTCAATTGATTTGTAGCCTCAATTAACGTTTGTAGCGTTTGACACCAATCGCAAGAGAATTCTAAATTCTGAATTCTGAGTGGCATCGAGGGCCGGTCCGGTCCGATCCCAATCAATTTGTTTATAACTGAAGCCAAGCTGGGAATTAAGTTGCCAGGGGCGTGATACTTAATTTGTATGTCAGCAAAAAAGCGAACATTCAACACTAGCTAAACAATAATAAAGCAAAAAAGGGGGCTCGTCTCTTGGTGTACACTGTACAGTTGTCATAGCGTAAACAAGTTGAGCACTGCATACAATTTTGTATAGGATACTTACTTCGCACTCTGTGAAGACCTCGTTTCTCCGTGTTCGACATGTCGCCCGTTTAAAACTGAAAGAAAAAATGAGGAGGAATTTTAATTAAAATGGGAATTCCAAATACGCAAAAAATGAAACTACACACTTAAAGATAAAAGAAATATTCAAATTGAAAGTGAAGTACGCAGCTAGATACATTGTATATGATACCAAGAGTCATGTGACATAAAATGATAAATGTGCAAGTGCGTGATATGCATCAACTTTATAGAGTTCATAGTTAATGAAAATACTTTTTTTTTTGGGTAATGCCGCACGTTGTATGTATCTTATCACACTTATCAGGCCGATCGTCTCGTGCTCGCACCGCGTCCTGAAGCGAGCCCACTTTAAATGAATGCCAACGATAAGTTAAAAATTCTACTTTAAACAGACGCACAGATAACGAAAAAGAAAAAAGAAAAAGTGGGCATGTACCTCATCATCATCAGTGAGTCAGACACTGCAAAGGAAGTTGGGGCTAATGCACGACCAGACTCATTCATAACGAAACTAAACAGTTAAGATATGATGTGATAGCATTTTCTTATCTTGGGAACTTGCTTCAATTGCCACCGCCAAGAAATCACATACATAGGGTTACTATAAATAAAATATTGTGGCTCCCTCTGCTATATTAATGGTTATCTTGGTAAGTTCTCGGGGCAAGTGTCGCTATAGATTAAAGTGAGTAGGGAAAATTTACTGGCGCCATCGATAACAGACACCTGATGTCTATGCAGTTGAATAGACTATGCTAAATCATTGCGTGCAATATTAAATTCAGAGGGGGCAAGGAGGGAAATTTCGTATTTCCAAAAATATTAAAAGTATAGTTTTATCATCTAACCTTGAAGAAGTTCAACTTATCGTATGGAAAGTTTTCATTTCAAATTTCAAATATATCTTTTATCGAATTGAACATATTTCGCAATACGTAATTCTCTTAATGGAATTGACTCTGAAATTGTGAAATAGTTTAGATTATGCATTATGGAATGTAAAGTACATTATATTGTAAACATTATCATTTGAAGTAACTCATGTGGTTTTTAGCTGAAACTAATTCAATTCTACAATATACAGAGTAAAATTATCAGCTCTGGCTTGCAAAATTGGGAATTATATTCATTAATATAAGATGTGATTTACAATGCTAATTTTATATTTCATATTTATCAATTTTTTATTGTGAAATAGTTTAAATTATGAATTATGGAATGTAAAGTACATTATATTAAACCCATTATCATTTCAAGTTACTCATGTGGTTTTTAGCTGAAACTAATTCAATTCTACAATATAAAGAGTAAGATTATCAGCTCTGGCTTCCAAAATTGGGAATTATATTTATGTGAAAGCCCTGATTTAGTATTCATTAATATAATATGTTATTTTAATTGCTAATTCAGTTTAACATTTTTATCAATTTTTGTATAATCTATACCAATTAATTTAAATGATATATACTGCATATTTAGTTCTGGTTTCTCATGTTAAATTTGAACTGAAATGATCTAATGACAACAATAAATTACGCCATCAGTTCTGATTCTCTAATTGCGTTTCGATTTCGCTCAGTGCACAAATATGCTAATATCAAATTGCACATGTTGTGTCCAGACTGCATAATAATTATTTATAATCAGCAAGCCATAGCAACCCCATAAAACACAGAGTCACTTGTTATCAGAGCAACAACAACAGCAACAAGCATTCATTAGACCATTGTAAAAAAAAAAGCAACTAAGTATTGAAGTATGCAAATATTTGGCAAGCTCCTCCTGGCAACAAACCCCAACTCAATTGGTCATGTGTGGGGGTGGTTTACAACTACAACTACATGTCTGGTCATATATAAATATATGTGTGTATTCATGTTTGTTGTCCTTGTTTGATGATTAGCATCGGCAGCTTCGTGTTGTTGCCATGTTATGAGACATATTCTGGCCAAAAAAAAAAAAAGGCGGCGGCGTCTGTTTCTATTTAATGGCGAGTAAATATATTTATATGTCTTGGGCATTGGCTATATACGATACGGCCATATAGCATGTGTGTACATAGAGTGAGCGACGCGGTCGAGACGCATGCAACACATTGAGGCATTCACTCTCCCATTTCTTTTCGTACGTCATTTGCTGACTAACAAGGCTATCTCGGACACATATCAAATATATACTTTACTCTACATACATATACATATTATAATTATTTGGGTGTATTTGCTTTTTTGCCGAAAATGTCGCAGGTCGTCATCCCATCAACGCATTTCTCTCTCGAATGCATTGCACTCGGTTTTTTAAACAAATTGCTTGTAACAGCGAAAATTACAAGACTTTAATTATAGATATAATAATTTAGCAGTCATTGCATTGCTGTACACTCGATAAAATTTAATGGAATTTCATTACTTTATACTTTTAATACACATATTTTGATTCTTTTAAATATTATGATTTACAAGTTCAACTTTTTGAATAACACAATTTGAAATACACAAATAAATGTAATTTGCCGTTTATTACACAAGTTAACATCTTAAAAAAATGCAAATTAAATTTATTGCAATATATTACATAAAAAACGTGAATTTTATTTAATAACAGATGCAAATTTGTATTTTGTATATTAATTGTGTTGTACGCGACTTCCTTAAAATGAAATCGAACGCCACATTTAAATATTATTTGCCTGGCCACATTTTGTACACGAGAATATCATACTTGTGGTTTCATATGACATTTCGAATTATATGCGATCTATTTAGCACTCACCTTGAACTTGACGACGTCTGAGAACGCAAATTACTCAAAAGCAAATTATGTAATTTGCACGTCGACACACGCCTCTGATATATAGAACAGCTTTTAATTACTAGTATTTAACGCCTATTACAAAAACGTTGCAAAAGGCGGCAAAAAGCAAAAACAAAACGCGCGAGACGCCACTAACAACAAAATGCGACAGCAAAATGCACGCGTGAAAAGGATTTTTGAACTGAATGAAAATAATATTTGTCACAGTCACACACACACACAAGTATTTTTGGTGTAAAATGCACACTGTAAACACACGTAACTAACACACGCGATTCACAATATTGTCTCTATTTCTCTTTATTTCTTTTTTTTTATTTGGGAAATTGTTTTCGAAACTTTTATGCGGCAGCTGTTTGACAGAAAACACTTTTTGCTGTGTTCAAAATGTTGGAGAGCAGCGCATGCGCAGGCAATTGTTTGTTTTTGTTTTCTTTTGTAGCTATTTTCTTGATTCTATTTCAACAGTTTTAGAAACAGTTGGTTGCTGGCTCTTTGCCGTATACTTCTGCTCTCGCCTGCTACCGAATGCTGTTGCCTGCTGCTTGCTGCGTTTAATTTGCTGCCTTACACTCCGATTGTTGGAACTGAACTGAAAATTTTGCCTGCGCTACAACCGCTTTTTCTTTGCTTCGAGCCAGCTATGTTGACGTCGCAACGTTGCGTCGACGCTGACTTCACTGCCGTTGCCGATGTCGATGTCGATGCCGGAGCCGACGCACGCGTTGACGTTTCGTATCGCGAGCGTCGACGCTGGCGCTGACAGCAGCAATGGCTGGCTGCCTCTGACTTGCCGGCGTTCGGTTCAATGGGGCCGTTTTTACAATGCAATGGATCGCGCGAATGCGTGAGTATTAGTGTTATGACTCTTCTTGCTCTCGCTGTTGCTTTCGCAGTTGTTTGTTGTTGTTCGTTTTGCTGTCGACGTCGCCGTCGTCGTCGTCGTGGGATGCAAAATTCAAATTTTATTTTGTTTCTCTTGTCGTTTGTTTTATTTTTGTACAGTACCTTTGGGTTTGCCCTGATTACGCAGGCACAAAGGGTATGCTACAAAGTAATTACAACATTTGCCACAACCACAACACATCTTCCAAGTAAAATGAGTAAGGGCAAGAAACTATATACGGAAATAAAGAAAATTTTACTGATTAATTGTTTGCTATTCTTGTGTAAGTTTATTGTATGATTATTTACAGTGATCTCAGGGTATTTGGAAGTCGCATACAGCATAATTCTTGACATTTTCCCACCTACATACTTGTAGTATAACTGTTAAGCTATAATTGAAGCAATTACAGTTATAAAATGCATATTTGGCTGATCTGTTTAAGTAGATAGGGTATTCTCTCACCAATATAAAAGCAGTATAAAAACTTTGCTCTTTCTTTTCAATACTGATATAATTAATATTCTAGTTATTCTTGAATACAGAGTATTATTAAATATGTTAGAAGTTTATCATCACGTGCAGTATAACGGATATTATCCAACTGTTCGACGCGTAACTAAAATTAAAGCAATTGCAAATATAAAACTAATTTTTGTTTATTCCGCATTTCAAGACAAGGTATTTTACAGTCGAATAGTTCTTTGCTCACCCAACGTACATAGTTTATCTTGTGTGTTCTCCCCACCCACATACACGAGCACAGTATGCCAGTATAACACTTGTGCTGTGACTGTTCGATGCTTAGATAAAATTGAAGCAATTATAATTATAAAATACATTTGATGCGTCCATGTCGTGGGTATATTCCCAATATACTTCAGATATCAACTAAAATGAGAATCGAGTCCAACGCTCTATCAAGCTGGGACGCACCACCGTCGTGATGCGCTCATCGAAGATGGGCGAAAACTTCTCGGGGAAATTGTGCTGCAGACACTTGATGACTGTACCGGTGAGATAATAACGCGATGGCCAACTGCATTCGCAGGGCGGTATGCAGAGCGTGCACTTCCGCTCGTTGGCCACCCAACGACTGTGCGAAGGCGGCAATCCCTTACGCAGACAACTCAAACGCCAAGGCAGCAAGGTGTCCTTCGCTGTCCAGTTGCAGTCGCAGGGTGGAATGCAGAGATCACACAAACGCTCCGACAGACTCTCGGGTATCACGTGCTTCGAGATCGTCTCATCCTTGGGGCACCCGAACAGATTGACACGCGGCACCAGAGCAATCAATTCAGTGTATTTGCGTTCACGTTCACGTCGCAGCCACATTTCAAGCATGTCCCAGTGATCGAGATTGAGGGCACGCTCACGTATTAGCTTCATGCGTCTATATAAATCCGATCGGCGCACTTTATCGTAACCCACACCCGTTTGTGTGTGCCACAGCAAATAGAGCTCGTTGGGCTTCTCGTCGGGCAGGGAAATGCTGTGCGAGAACTTGGTCAACTCAAAGTGGAAGAGCATGCGAATGCCATAAGTGATGTGGCGAATGTGATCGAAATCCTTGATATTAATCGCTTGCAAGGCATCGGCGTCCAGCAGCAACAGTTTTCTGCCGCCGATCATGTTGATCCGGAAGGTGTTCTATGGATTACAAGATTAATCCCAGAGATACTCATATCTTTTTAAACCCTCAAAAACAATATTAAAACCTCCAGGATTTCAAAGGAATTTTCGGTGATCTTACTTGTATATTTCACTAATGAGAGAGTTCTCTGAAATATCTTCAATAAATTCTGGATGAGATTTCGTACTGTTCTTTGACCCCAACTCACCATGTACTGTGGATAGCCATAGCGGCAGATCCAACGTCTTACGTCCATGTCATCCCATTCATAGACCGATGATATTGGCAGTTTGTCCACAACATTGACGCAGAGCTCGACGAGAGTCGCTGCACTGATCCGAAACTGAATGGGCCACTCATGTGGATTGAACTTGATGCGTTCGGGTATGACATGATTGCGTCGGAACTTGACGGGTGGCATAAAAGTTTTGTTAACATTTGCCGTCTCGACCTTGCTGCTCTTCTTGACCAGAAACTTGGTGTCCGCTATTCCATAAAGATACGGCATTTTGATTAGCGAACTTTAAAAATTTCTCAAAACAATTGAAACAGTTAAACTATCAGCTATAAAATATAAATATAGATTTTGTGTCTGTGTCTATAACTGACTCACTGAGAGCCCCAGCTTACTATATATGAACATATACATATATATGTTTACTACATGTTATATAGGTGACTGTTATACAAAGTATTTATAGATAAACTACGCTTTAAGATTTCAGCATCGATCGGTTCCGATCAGTTAGGATCGTGATTGAGCGTGATCGAGGTTTCTCAAGTTTCAATGTGCCAATCGCAATTACGCTTTGCGCTGCTGTTTCGTAAACAACAAATGACAAAAGAATCCGCTCGAAACTAGCAAAATCTGAATGCAAGCAGAGAGAACGGGACCAGGTAAATAATTCTAAGCAGCTAGTTCTGAGTCGAGTATTTCCAGAGGTTAAAGAACATCTGCCTCATTTGCTCCGACACTGTCAATCAGGATTGGTTTTGCCACAACAACAAAAAAATAAAAACACACGAAGTTGAGTTATTGGCCAGGTAGTGAGGCAATAGTTTGAATTGTTTACAGTTCGGCTCTTAACGGTATCTCTCTGCCTTGCGGTCTGTCCAAACATGGTCAAGGGCAATGCTGTCCGTCTGTCTGTCCGTCCATCTGTCCGTCTGTCCGCCTGCCTTGTTATTGTACCGTGTTTGCGTCGAGATCGCTTTGGGGCAACTGCCTTGGCTGAGTCATCAACTCTCTCAACAAGCACAACAACAATCAATTTCAAATTTCGTCTTCCCACACTCTGATCTCCCCCCTTTGATGGCCACACGTGACGCTTTCAGCTTTCGGGGGTTATTTGCAAAAACACGTTTTTTTTAACGCTTATTTGCATATTCTTTTATTTATTTATTTCCTTTTTTGTTTGCAATCAAGCAAATGCCTTATAAACCACTTCAGCTAAATGAATCTTTTTTGCGGTTATTGTTATTGTTATTGTTATTGCTGTATAGCCATTAACATGTAGTCGTCAATTTTTTTGTGCAACAATTTCGCGTGAAATTTTAATAACACAGTGGAATTAGTCGAGTAGTTCACATTTATGAGTCTGTTTTTTTCGGGTGTTTATTGTTTGTAAATAGACTTAGCACAATTTTTAATTGCGAGTCTGGCAATTAAGTCACAGAACAGCATCATCATCGATGTATCATCGCGTGCTCAGACTGTGGCCAAGCTCTACTTGCATATATCATTATATCAGTTTGCCTTATAAATTACATGGATCATGCTGCATACCAAACTAACAGCAGACGACGTTGTTTCGGTCTCCACCGGCGGCTCCATAATTAACAACAGTCTCCTAGTTGCAGCCCCCAAGCTAACCCCAAGCGGTTAACAATTATGGCACATAACTACAGTTTCTAAATATAGTGCAGCAAGCAGGGCAGTACAGTGGTGACTCCTTGTGACGAATAGGAATAAACATACAACTTTGTGTTAATAACTTGAATTGGTTCTTGTGCTTTAAGTATGTGTGCAATTTTAACTGAAATAAAAAACAGCAGAACAGCAAATTCATAGTTCATAGCAAATTTGATAGTTCTAGATTTTATAGTTTTAAGGATTTATGTACTTTGAGCTGAAACAAAAAATTGCAGAACAGATGAATCTCTTCAGCAAATTTGGTAGCTCCAGTTCTTATAGTTTTAAGAATAAGTGTACTTAAAGCTGCGGACAGACAGAAAGGCGGTAGCTGGGTGATTAATAATATATTTAGGGCTTGGGATAAAAGATTCAACTTATTACCAACTCAATTGTGTTTATTTTATGATATCAAATAAATCGTTACCTTAAATAAAATTTGATTTACTATACTTTACTCTTACAGGACTGCTATTAGAAGTGCAGACTGTAGTTGACTTAATGATTACACTTCATTTTGCAAGCCGGAAGATTAACTTTCAGCTTTAGTTCAGTTTATAGAGTTTTACGCAAAGCCAACCGGAAATAAAAGTTCAAAGAGCAGTCTCTTCGCCTAATTGATTGGACTTCATTTAGTAAGCTAAAATACACATAGTTCATTAACTGAATGCCACCGGAAATAATTCCCATACTTCTCTTTTATGGGGTTACCATAGGTAGTGCTTACTGTAGTTGACTAAGCTAGAATGCCGCAAGAGCACACATTTCACTTTCGTTTAAAAAACGTTTTGATACTCGGACGCCGGCGAGTACATGGCCAATAGCTGGTTATAGACTATAGACAACGTCAGTGAGCGAGCGAGTGAGCAAGCGAGCATGAAAAATGAAAATGATATGACCATGTAAGGGCAGCAGGCGGCGGCAACAATAAATTAAGGTTCTATTTTTGTAGCTAACTTGAATTACAACGATGCGGCTGCAACTTGGCCAAGCTAAAAGTAGTCGACTGGCCATGCAACAAGTTAGACCTAAAATAGAAGCCATGTGGACACACGTTGAATCTGAATCTGAATCGCAATCTGTACGCATGCCACGCAGCTTGACCAACTCTCTTGCACATCTCACACACACACACACACAAACATGCGACAGCACAGGAACATGAAAATTAAAAATGCAAATAAATTGTTAACGCGCAAATTCCAAAGTGTATATGTGTGTGTGTGTGTGTGAGTAAGCTCAACGATTGACAGCAGCAGCGCTGTAGCAGCGATAGCGACTGCGACTGCGACGCGGGCCACTTGAGGAGGCCATTTCGGTCACGATTTCACATTGTATTCGGTCAGCATAAAGCTGACTGCGCAGTCGCGGCGCAGCATCTGAGTGCGACGAGCCTCCTTCGCTTTGCTTTGCTGTCAAGTGGCCAGCCAGTCATGCGTTTATGTGTATGTGTGTGTGAGTGGAGTATACGTGTTTCTTGTTGTTGTGTCTTTTTCTACACTCGAAAAAATGTGTGCATTTAGCTTTTGTAGCTTTTCTCCTAGGCTGCAGCTACTGTGGCCAGAAAGAGATAGAGAACTGTTGCTTTGATTACAGGCCTAAAGACATTTTAATTGATGGCACTGCAATGCATGCTGTGCAATTCTTTTGGGCCGCATTTCTGCTGCTGTCTTTATGATTATTGCTCTCCGAGTTGTTATTCGTAATTAAGGCTGGTTTATCAGCTCTCAAGCATTAATTGTTTGGGCGTCATTAATGAAATGCCCTAACAAAGAGCATAACTTAATTATGAGAATTTACATATATCTATCTACATAAATGAACTGTCACGTTGCCTTGACTCATCTTTGGTTATGTGTATTCGAATTCAACAGCAAAGAAGAGTGCCCAACGATTGTCTCATCGATTTGACCTTATCATGGTCGCGACCGCAATTTGAGCTTTTTTTCTTAATTTGTTATTCTTTGATTAAGCGGCTATTTGTTGTTATTATTGAAATTGTTTTCAGCCAGACACATAAACACTTGCTCCATTATAATGTATACTTAATTTCTTGTTAAGTGCATTTTAATAAGTTCATTTTAAAATTAAGCATCACACAATTGTGAAATACATTTATTTCATCTTTTTTTTTTTTGTTCGCATCAATTCAAAAATGACACATTTATTTATACAAACAAGAGTAGACAAAGTTGAGGGCGGTTCGCCCAGTGGGCACCCTGTATAAATGTTTATTCAATTGCTCTGTTTGATGCTAAGCATAACTGCTTGCAACAAAGAGTAGAACAAGCAGTGAACTGCTTTGTTGTGCCTGCTTAACTGTTGATCGCAGGGTACAAATATTTTCAGCAACACTTATTCATTTTTAAATACGTATTATTTTCTTAGGCGCATTTGATTCTAATGCCGCTGTTTGTCTATTTTCAGCTGATATACATACAAACATACATATATATGCGTGTGCGAACACCCGAGACGGACGCCGCACAATTCTTTTATTTTGATTTCCGTCGCTGCTTTGCGTCACCAGCAACGCGTTTAGTCGTCGACAGCAGTCGGGCCCCCCTAATGCTGGGACCCATATACGTACATGTGCACACACAAACGCAACGCGGACTATGCGTGTGTGTGTTCTCGTGGTTTCAACACACGCTAATAGATGTCGCTGCTATAGTTGTTGTTGCAGCTGGCGCTGCCTGTTGCCTGTTGGCAACATGAAATGCAACGTCAAAGGTAAAAATAAATAAATAATAATGCAATAAAAAAAATGGCAACAAGTAATAAAATTGCAAGTCGCCTCATCGCAAAAAAGGAAAACAAAATGTACTAATAAAAGCTGCACAAGCCAAGCGCAAGCCATATAAATCCATAATAATAATAATAATACTTTGCAGTTCAGCGTCTGCTGATTGTTGTGAGTTCAATTTTGATTGATGTCTTGTTACAAAACAAATAATATAAAACTTAACGAATCTGTCACAACAAATGAATGATCAATTGACGAATGCTAAATACACTGGTATGTAAATTATTCAAGATAATAATTAGGTCTGAAAACTAGAAAAATGTGAATACGAAAGTTGAAATAAAGAAATTATCAATATATTAAATTTAGATATTATTGATAAAATAAAAAACTCATTTGCATAATGTATTTAATGTAATTTAAATTACTTTCATAGTAAGTTTTTTATTTGGCTATATTTTCAAAAAGTTGCAGTAATCTAAAATAATCAAATATAAAATTTAATAATAAATAAGTGATTTACTAAATTGAATACTATTAGTCTTTCATAAGTTATAGTTTTTATTATGAAATTTAAATAAATTAGCAAGACAACGCTAACAGTTAAATAATATTTACCTTGTAGGGTTAGAAATTTCCATCGATAAGGATTATTCCATAGCAGACATCAGGCCGAGATGCTAATGGACGTAGCGTCATTGGAATTACGCTTAAATAGAGTAAATCGAAACTGATTTCCATTTGCGAATGTCGTGCATTCGCATCTAATATTTGTTTATTTATTAAACACTGACGTATCAAACTAAACTAATCCGATCCGTCGATCTACTTATTTGTGTATATACTAAAGTCCACTACAGCTGATGGACGTTACGATGAAAGAAGAAAATAAATGAAAAACTGCTGATCGGGAAGACGCATGCCCCATGATCATGATGATCACTATAGCAATGATGACGATGATCCAATCGAGTGCAATTCGAATGCGCATGGAAATGATTTAATCAATTGAATGCTTGGCCCAACACTGAAATCTCTCAATTAACGGCAAAATGCGCAACTCAAATGGGTTCAATTGTCAGGCTAAACCCGGACAACAGAGACAACAAGCGGCCACCGCATTAGCAACAGCAACAGCAACAAGGCAAGAGCAAGACAAAGGCGTGGCGCGTGCAACAGAATTTAGAATTCTGTTTTGACATTTATTTGCATTAATTGATTAATTACTATTCACTTGACCATACTTCAAGTTCAGAGCTGTTAAGCACCCTAGCAACTGAAATGGAAATGAAATATGTATATAAATATATGTATAATAATTCAACTTCAATATTTATTTAAAAATTATAGTATTATCATTTTCAAAATGTATAGCATTACTTTACATCCTGTGAATATTAAGGAAATACAATTTTAAAGACAATTGTACAATTTGTATTTCCGACTAATATAGCACTAATTATTGTATAATTCATAAATAAAAATTGAAGTTTCAAATTTCGTATTCTTCGATTACGAACCCTCGTAATAAATACATTTGCCTTCTTGGGTTTGTACATTTTTTAATATGCAATACGAATTTTACAAATTCAAAAACTGTTAGGAGACACCCAAAGTCTAGTGTTGCGTTAATTAACTTCTTAAAGATTGTCACTGTTGTTCTTGCTTGGCAGTGTTGTTATCGTTGTCCTGCAATTTCTCATCCTCATCCTTATCCTTCAACTTCTCAGCTTCAGCTTCCAGCTTCAATTCTTGCAGGGCTGCGGCAGCTTCGCGTTCCTGCTGTGACTTCTCCCAGGCCAATTCAAAGGGATAGTCCAGAGGCTTCAGTTCATCGGGACACTCCTGTTGATTTGGAACAGTTGCCTGATTGATGGACGCGCCTTTTGTGTGAATGCGCTCCAGCATCGCTGTATTATGCTTTTCCGCATTAAGGGCGGTAATCGACTCAAAGAGCTGCTCCTTCGTGTAGATGTTGGAGAGGCCACGCTTCTCAAAGAAGTTGACAATGTTGCCGCAGTCACGCATTAGGAACTCCAAGGCGCTGGGATGTTCGGGCTCCACACTTTGAGCGACATCGATAAACCAGCATTTGTCCTCGTACCACAATATGTTGTATTCACTGAGATCGGCATGCACCAACTTGGCCTCATTGTACAACTTGTGCATGGCTGCCACAATCTCCTCGTATGCGCAGCTCAGCTCGGCGACCGTGAGACGAGCATCCTTAAGCTTGGGTGCCGCATTGTGATTGTCACCTATGAAGCGCATGACAAGCACATGCTTCTTCAGGACGACAACATCGGGCACATTGAGTCCAATGCTTTGCATGCGCATCAAATTGTGCATTTCCTTCTCGGCCCACATGTTGATGATGACACGATGATTCTGCTTGCTAAAACGATCCTTAAACCTGTAGTCATCCTTAATGTAACGATCCCGCTGCTTGAACTCATTCAGTGTTGTCTTGAATATCTTGATGGCGCACTCCTTGGGCAACAGCTCGGGCGGCATCAACACACCATTGCCATGTCCATGCTCATTGGTGCCTGTGTAGCTGGCATCTGAATTGGCATGCAGGATGACCGCCTCTTTGCCGGTGGAGATGATACCATTGATCTGTTCGAGTATCTGATTGTTGATCAACTTGTACAGCAGCAGACGTGTGGCAGCATCGACGCCCATCTCGGCGGTGGCCACTTTCTCCTTGCGATCGGCGCGTCCACGTCGCGAATACGCCTTCAGCTGATTGAAGACCTATCAAAAGACATGCTTTACTGGACATTCATGATCAGCGAGGAAGCTACTCACTTTATTGGACAGCTTCATGTCGAAGCAGGCGCCATCGCCGGTGGGAAACTCAGGTGGAAACGACATCACTCTCTGGGCATTACGCACACCGCATAGCTGTGGATCATGCTTGGTTATCATTTCGCCCTCTTTGTCTACTTTGAAGCCACACTTGGGTATGGCGTCTAACATCTTTTCATTTGTCTCAAAGCGATCCCAATCCCGCTTTTGACGATACAACTCATCCTCTTCGTCGTCCTCGTCCGCCTCTGTGTCGTGCAGAAATTCCGCATCGCCGCTGCGCAGAAATTTATTGAGGGTCACAGTGACTTTGGACTGTTTATTTTGCTGGCGCTCTATGCGACGCAGCTCCTCGTTGTACTCGTGATCGAACTGAGACTGCAGCATCTGTGCTATGACTGCATCCGACTCTTCTTCATCCTCCAGCAGCTTCAACACCTCGGGAGGCAGCGTCTCTTTGTCAATGCCACCAGAGAGTAGCATGGAATAATCCTCCCATTCATCAGCATCGTTGGCAGCCGCCGCTGTTTCACTGTGAGATGTGCCTGCCACATCGGAGTAACTCGCTGAGGTTGGAGATTGCTGTGGCTGCTTTTGGGTTTGTTTCTTTTGCTGTTGTTGGAGTTCTTTGTCATGCAGTTGATGTGCGTATTGCTCGGACATAATATCGGCCAGACTTGCTGTCTGCACAGGCTCATTGGCCACTTTGGACCATGGCGACGACATGCTGCAACAATCAAGAAAAAACACGTTTAATGTAGACCTCTAAATTTTAAATGCATGGATAAACAAACTTTATTTGGCACTGAATTCGACGATGAGCAGCTGCTGTTGAGTATTCTATAATATCGGTTGATCTGGCCAACAAGTTGGCTGCTTGACCGTGTAATATACGATAAAAACAATTACTACCTATACGAAATTTATTTGTTTTGGCGAAAACCTCAAGTTTGTTGTGATTTCACAACTTCTTCTAAATAAAGTGAAGAGCTTTAAAGCTATTTCTTTACCACCTGTGTGGTAGTGTGACCGAGAGCAAAATTTCAAAAATATACTTTTTAAGAGAGATATTCCACACTACACCAATAGTTGTAAGCTGGTAACACTGCATTTAACATTTTGAATTATTTGCAACGCATGTATGGGTATTACAACGATTACGACACTCTTTCAAATAATATTTTTTTTACAAAAGAATAATATTTGCGATTGTACAGATTTGACTTAAATATACACATTTGCTGAGAAAAAATCATATTTAGTCTCTAAGCGGTGGAGTAATACTGTTAAGTGTGGAGCAATGTGTAAGTTGCAAGGTGACTGGCGCCAAATTGGATTCCAGAATGTCAGCCTTTCATGTTATACTTACTATTATATTACATAATTATTGTAGCCTCTGCAGATATTTTTTTAACTTAGTTCAAATGAATTATCATTTCACACTATAATACCCAACCCAATATCGCTGATAGCTCTGGACAAAATGTTAAATAGCAGAGCGGCCATGTGGCAACGCCAAAGCTCTGCTATCGATAGTAGAATATTTGTGCAAAGTGAAATACGCAAAAGTATCGATGTCGTCGATACTTTTTGTTGTACTTGTACATTTTTCGCCAAAAATAATAATAAAAGTGAAAAGTTAATGTATTTTTGTTGTACAAATACAAAGAAAAATGTTGTTGGATTGATTGGCAATTTCGCCATTAAAAACGGCCGTAATAATACAAGTGCAATACGTGGATACGCTGGTAAGCGAGCTCAACTAAAAAAACGCGCAGCAAACGCAGCAGAAGCACATACAAAAAAAATCAAAATAGAATTCCGAATTTAGAATATGACAGTGACGGACCGAAAAAAATTTTTTTTTCGATTCGAACGCATTGCCTGCCTGTCCTCCCATGAGTGTGTGTGTGTGTGAGAGTGAATGTGTGTGTGTGTGTATGAGGGGGAGACTTGGGGGTCAAACTTGGGGGAACACAGAAGTAGAGAAACACACGAGAAACACAGAAAACAGAGATCGGTAGAAGCAGCAACAGCAGCGACAGCAGTGCCAACTGATTTCCAATTTCGTTTCGTTTTTGCGCGCGAGGCGAGAAGCGGCCACCGCCATCGCCACCGCAGTTGCCGCCGTCGTCGACGTCGTTGCCGTTGCCGTTGCCGTAAAACATTTCTGATTTTCTGTGCTAATTTACGCTTAATTTGCGCCGCCTTTTGCTGATTGCCATATTGCTGTGCTCAGAGTTCTGCATTATTCTTGTGTGTTTTGTGGTGTAATTATTGTGATTTACACTTGCCACTTGCACTTGCTGCGAAAGGACAAGCACGCCACACAAACACACACACACACACAGCTATAGCTTTTCATTTGCGTTATCTCGTGAAACACTCGCTCACACTTTGCTTCATGCGCCGCACTAAACAATTCTCTTGAGATTCAACAACTCTGAGTCAGCTCAGGACTTGTGGCGTCATATTCGCATGTGGGGCATACTTCAAGTGTGCCACGATCTCGCCACTTGCCGGGTATCTGAGCAACGAGTTGACTTAGCACTATCCTTTCTGATTGAATCATTTGCCAACTAATTCATCTCGCTTTAGCTAAGGAGCAAAGGGCGCGAGCTTTACATTGGGTTATAGCCGTTAACTAACATCGTAGAGAGGTTGTTGATAACCGCGCAAAAGCAAGTGTTATAGCAAGAAGTTATAGTCAACCCAACACAATTTTTTGTTTTTTGTATTATTTAATATTCATTCTCAATCAGTACGATCGCCAAGATCTCTGAGATTATAGCAGCTATAGATCTTAGCATTAAATACTATAGCAGTATAGCTTTATTACGACTGTTTGGTAAACTTCAAAGCAATAATCAGTAGGATCAGTTAGATCTTCGATATTATAACAGCTAGAGGAGCGAGATTTGTACATATTTATTTAATATTTTCAACTCATGTTAAAACCTTTTTAATATAAAGTTATTCTGACTATTACTTTATAATGTAAACTATATACTCACCAGATTAATTAACACAGTTAGGGCTTTAAACTGAATGATTACTCACTCTCATTATGTTCCAAGAAATCAGTCTGAACACCTAAAGTTAAAAATGTAAAATGCTGTACATAATAATAGCTTTTAACTGAATGATTTCTTTAAGATCCATAACGATAGCTTGATAAACTGGCAAATAATTGAAGAATCAACAAATTAATGTAATTAAGACTAAAGATTCTAGATTCTGTAGTACGTTTTTAGCGTGTCTGTTTCGACTTTTATGACGATTATTATATTTATTTATTATATAGTCGCAAGTTATTTAAAAAACAAACAGCTAATAATTATCTTCTATACCTTTAAAAGTAAATAGCGAAAACTCTGCTTTGTTTTGCCTAAAATCACTAATTTTGAGAGCTTACAATGTGGCATTGTGGCTTTGCTTCTTACAGAGAGGGAGAGAAGGGGCCATTCTTTTGTTGCACTAACCCGCTTAAGCAAGAGTCGAGTAAAGAAAGCGCTTCTCAAAGCCTGCCAGACTGCCTCGCGATTCGCGAACCGCCCGCCTGCCTGCTCATCCGCTCATCCGCCTGCTTGCTCTGCCTGCCCTGCTAGCTGTTGAGAGAAATGTTAAAGTCTAGCCTCAATACACAGGAACTGCGTCTGCCACGTCCCGAGGAACACCAACAACACCAGCAGCAACACCTACAGCAGCAGGAGCAACCGACGCATCAAGTGGCCGCTGTGATAGCACACAACACAACAAGTAACAATTCAACAGCTGCAACTGAGAGAACAACAGCAGCAGCACCCGCAACAGCAACAGGAACAGTAACAGCTGCAGCAGCCAGCAGCCTCAACATGGATACGCTTAAGACAGCTTTTCTGCCTAATCTCAGCATGGATCAGAACGTGATCAGTCATTACTGCCCCATGTGCCATCAGCAGTTCGAGAGAGCCCAGCATGCCGCTGATCATATGCAGCTCTGTCACGGCATCTCGTTGCAAACGCACGAAACAATCACAACACTGGAGCAACAGCAGCAGCAGCAACAGCATCAACAGCAGCAGCAGCAACAATTGAAATCACTTAGCTATCCGTGTGCCAACTGTGATGACAAGTTTGGGAGCGCACTGGAGGTGGATGAACACCATCGATTGACGCACCAGGCAACGGCATTTTTGGCTCGTTGTATGGTCTGTAGCATTTATGGCGTCAATTCGATAACGCAGAATCCCAACGAATACAAATGCACGCATTGCGGCGCTGTTTGTACGGCAGCGATGTTGGCTGCTGGCCAGCAAACGTTTATGGAGCACCAGGAGGCGCCGGTGACACCAGATGATCTGCCAGCCATAGCGCCGCGTGATATGAGACTGACGCCCGAAGAGCAGCAACACCAGCAGCAGCAACAGTTGCAGCAGGAGCAACAATTGCAGCAGCAGCAGCAACAACAGCAACAGGAACAACACCATCACCAGCAACTTGAGCAGCAGCAGCAACAGGAGCAACAACAACGACAAAGGGAACTGCAAGAGCAGCAGCATCAAGACGATCTAAGTAATCCGGGGACGCAAAAAGTGCCGCCACTGACGGTGAAGCTGCTAAAGAATGGCAATGGTGCGACAGTGACACATCCACAGGTAGAATTGAAATATTGAGATATGAGTTTTGAGTACAGAGTTTAATTGCATTTATAATATATCAATAGTTTCCCCTCACGCAGGTGATCATCAAGGAGGAGCCGCTCAGTTTGAGCGATAGCGGCGATGTGGTCAATGCGGTGCCTGTCTATGCCATCCAAGCGAATCCAGTGGGACAACAACAGCCAGGCGCAGCAGCGGGTGCGACGAGCAGTGTGCTGGTTAGCACACAAACGGTGCCAGCGGATTTAGCGCACAAGATACGACACAAATGCCCCGATTGCCCCAAAACGTTCAAGACACCCGGCACGCTGGCCATGCACCGCAAGATTCACACGGGCGAAGCAGAGTAAATTTTTCAATTTCATATCTAAGTTACTCCTCTAAACATGCTACACACAGAAAAAACACACACTTGAAGACACAACTGTGACTGCAATTGTAGCAAGTGCAAAGATCGTTGCAGTTACAGTCGTTGTTGTTGAATAACTGTTTTGACCAATTAACCAATTTTGATCTACATATATATATATATTTATATTTTTGTTTGTTTTCCTTAAGATCAGTGTAACCGCGAGGCAGAGCGCATGGGCGCGCCCTCAATGTGCCATGGGGGCGTGGTCCATGCGTTGCAAAACTGTTTGTGTTCTCTCATTAAGTGTTTTTTGCTTTGCTATAATGCAACTTAAGCAAAATTGATTAATTACGAATTACGAATATTACTAATCATATAATTCTCATTTTTCTTTCTCTCTCTTCTCTCTCTCTCTCTCTCTCTCTCTTTCTCTCTTCTTTTGTTTTTTATTTTTATTTTTACCCCGCACTGCAATAAATAAATAATTCACTCCGCCACCACCACCAACAACAACAACTACAACATCATCATCAACAACAACAACAACCAAAAAAACAGCGCCACGCCCAAAGAACGCCCCTACACGTGCTCCTACTGCGGCAAGTCCTTCACTCAATCGAATACACTAAAACAGCACACTCGCATTCATACAGGTGAGAAACCATTTAGATGTGGCTATTGTGGCAGGGCGTTCACTGTTAAGGATTACCTGAACAAACATTTAACGACTCACACGGGTGAGAAGCAATCTATTTTCAAATCAAATCAATTCAGTCAGTCAATCAACTCTCAACTCTCAACTCAACTCAGTCAATCAATCAATCAATCGATCAATCAACTCTCGTCTCGTTCAAGTGCAAAACACACACACTCACTTAATGATTGTAAGAACAAAAAAAAAAAAAAAACAAAAAAAAAGAATATGAAACAAAAAACAAAAAAGTAAAAAAATGAATTGTTTTATGCAAAATGCCCTCCATACATTCTCACATATTCAATCATACTCTCAGTATACTCAAAACTCGCTCTCACCGCGCGCTCACTCGCTCAGCAGCAGCTCACTCGCTGAAGAATATGGCAAAGAGAACTGAACTATATTATTGAGAGCACCCCCCAATGGAACGACGACAAAACACACATATGATCTAAAAATGTACAGTTTTGATCTGTGTGGCGTTTGGCGTTTTTATTGGGGGTCGCATGTTTTCGAAATTTCACGCCTACCAAAGAAAATTATTCTCCACTTTGCATCTCGATTTAATCTTTCGACATTCTTGTCGTTCTTTTTTTTTTTTGCCATACTCTTCGTTCAGCTAGAAAAGCGCCTCACTGAAATTGAATACAAAATTCAAATATGAACAACTTGAAAACAAAATATAAAAGCTTTACCATCTTGCAGAGCGTAACAACAATATAATAAAAGTATGTAATTAAAGTAGCTTTTTGAATTTGAATATTATAGAAGACCTACTATTTAAAATGTCATTAAAATTTAATTTTTATGAGAGTAATTTGATCTGAAATATAATTGATTATAGAAGCGAACAAAAAGTTGTTAATTATATTTTTCGCATTTAATATTAATTTGACATACAAAGTTTTGCTAACTCATCTGCAAGAGTGCGTAGAGCAATTTATGGAAAATGTGATTAAACAAAAAAAAAAAAATTAAAAAGTAAACCAGAAACCTTAAACGTATCGCCCGCCTCATCTCATTACGTAATAATAATATGTCTCGTACGCATTTTAACACACCAACAACAATCAAAATATGTACACACATATATCAATATATATATATATATAATAAATTAGTTTGATTTTTACGTGCAAATCATATAAATACTGTACCTATAATATCAAACAAAGTTTTGGTACTGCACGGCATCCAGAAAAACCAAACATCACGCAGCAATTTGGCAGGCGTAATGCTAATCTAATGTTTGGCCATATCTCTTTTCGCCTTTCTTTCTCCGTATTGCAGGTGAAAAGCCATTTCATTGTGGGTACTGTGAGAAGTCCTTTAGCGTGAAGGACTATCTCACGAAACACATACGCACACACACCGGCGAAAAGCCGTACACCTGTCCGTATTGTGATAAACGATTCACGCAACGCAGCGCACTCACCGTGCACACGACAAAGCTGCATCCGCTCTAGGATAGGCCCAGTGGGGGGCGCACCATAGTTGACCCAAAGAAACCAAGCAGCGACCTGGCTTAATTGAGGATTGAGGAACGCAAAGCGAAGAGGAGGAGGAGGAGAAGGAAGAGCAGCAGCAGCGGTAGCAAAAGCAGCAGATAGCGGATGATCGAGGAGAAGAATGGAAAGTAAATGAAAGACGTTTTCAAAGACGAAACTGTTAAAACAAAACACAACAAAAAAATATATAAAAAACTTACAAAAATTGGGGGCGACCAACAAAAAGAAATAGCCCAAAAAGGAAGAAAGAAGAAGCACGCCCCAAACAAATCTAAACAAACAAAAACGCAAGCAAGCAAGCAACCAACGACTGGCAAATCTTCAAAGTGCTGCTAGACTCTAAATTAGAATTTTTGCTAACTAAAGATATATAGTAACAAATTGTACTACAGCAATGGCGTACCATTTAATTGTTTTTATTTTTTTTTTAATAAGTGCAATCGATTTTTATTATGATTTGGTTAAATGTAAATGTTTTGCAATTGAATCAATGATTATTATTGTCATTATTATGGTTATTATTTCAGATTATTTTTGCGATTTTCTATTTGTATGTCATACTTATTTTGTTATTCCCTGAGATTTTATTGCATACATATATACATATATTTTATTTTTATATCTTAACGGATAATCCCTTTTTTATAGCGACCTTAAACGCGCACACTCACACACTGCGCCGTCTCACACTTACACTCACACTTACACTCACACAACACACAGACATACACATCTATATTATTTATACATATAAAGAGAAATATTTTTTATTACTGTTGTGGAAATATTATTTCTTAAACTTGTTTCAAGGTAACCAAAAAAACAAAATCAAAACAAACTCTACGCGCAAAACTTAAATTATTTTATAGAAGTGAAAAGTTGAAGAAAGAGGAAAAAAAAAAACAAATTAACATGATACGCACACACTTATTCGAACACAGAACAAGTTCTATTTATTCTCAAGATTGAAAACTGAACAAAGAAGTTTTTCAAAATTTTACTCAAAACTTTCAATGAAAAATGAAAAAGAAAACGCTTTGCTTAATTTGCATACGAGCAGGATCTCGTTTGTTTTGGCTTTAAATTTATTTACGTTAAATTAAAGAAAACAAAAATTGTTTATTAACTAATTAACTTAGTGCTTTATTTGATTTTAATTTGTTTATTAGTTTTTTTTTGTTTGTTTGTTTGATCGGTTTTAACGGTTCTTACATTCTAAATGTTAACCATTGTTTTTAAATTATTTAAGTTTCTTAAGCGCATTTGAAACGCAAGACAAAAAGTATTTAAGAGCAAATTGAAATTGAACGAAATCTATGCAAAACGCAACACAGCTTTACGCGCCAAACTAGTTTAAAAAACAACAAACATATACAATATATATATATATACATAAATATATTATTAACAATTTTTTATAAACTAAGCTTTTAAACAAAACAAAAGAAATGAACAAAAAAGTGAAAGTGAAAAAAAACCAGTCGTAACGTAACAAGCTTATGCATAATAATATTAATAATAATTATAATTGTTTTTGTAATATAATAATGAAACGTTTTTTAAATGAACATTTAATCAATTAATTGACTTGCAAGTTGTATGTACTAAAAACAAAAAAAAAACTTTAACTGTAGCAATACCAAAACGATAAAATTGTACATTTTTACCGTAACATGAGAAGAGAATATGAAAAAAAGAAAATGAAAACAAATATACTTAGTGTTATATAAATGTATAATGTATAATTTACAACTAATCTTAATGCATAATACACTCAAACAAAAAGTCTACCTAAAATGGCACATAGCACAGCAACAAAATGCGCAGCGCATGTAAAACCAAAATAAATTCTAAGTAATAACTAATTATTGTAATTTTTTAAGTTTTAATAAACCAAGTTGACGATCAAAAAGCAACCAAAAAAACAAAAAAACGATAACGAAAACAAAAAAACGAAACCCAATGGAAAACTTCGCTTCTCTCTAACAGCAACTACATAAATCAATTCTAATAAAAAACAAAAAAAAAACGAATAACACAAGCGATTGAAGTCAGAAATGAAACCAAACTACAATTGTTGCTAATGAATTACGATACGTACTAAATGCTAGATCCTAACTAAACAAAACTAATGATGGCGATATGAGATGAAAGCAAGCAAAGTGAGTAAATAGTGATTAAAACTGTAACTATACTTGTAACGATAACTGTAACTGTAACTATAACTGTAAATGTAAATGTAATTAAAAGCAAAATTAATAACTGTGTATGTAATTGCGATCTAACAGCATAAAAAAAAAACAAGAAAGTACGGTAAAATGATTTCAACTCTTCGAGCAATATATTTCAATTATATATTTAAAAAAACAAGAGATATAGTATATATACAAATTTAGATGCGAATAAAGGTCCGACTTGTAGCAATATTATATAAATATGAATGTGTAAATGAGAGTAGTAGAGAAAGAGAGAGAAAGAGAGTTTCAACAGAGCAGCGTAGCTATAAAAGTATCGAAGTGGAGCGATCAACTATATTCCTTTTTTTCAGCAAAACCAGGCAAGTATACATACATATCAAAATTTCAGAAAAACTGAACAAATCAAACGGGGTTTTTGGTAGTTTATTATCTCTATATTCCATTTTACAAAAATAATGTTCCGGGGATCAACTAACAAAAAGGAATATGCTAAAAATCCGGTGTTCAGTAGCACTGCTATTTCAAAGTTCACAGCTGTATATCCAGCTTATTTTTTCCCTGAAATATTAAAATACAATATATAAACAGCAATTTTTTTTTTGATTTAATCATTATTTATATTTATTTAGTACCATTTTTTGTTTGTTTTGTTTTTGATCTTCTTTATTTTTTTGTTTTTGTTTTTGCTTTTTGTAATTCATTTGAAAGTATTTGCGTTACAATGTTGCGTTTGAATTTGCATTATTTTGTAGTTAATCGCAGGCCTTGAGCCCCCCTTACCCTAATCGGGATGACAACACGTACAATATATGTATGTGTGTGTGTGTGTGTGTGTGTGAATGTATTTGTATATATAGACAACGCAACGCTTAATGCATTTAATTGCTGACACATTTTCATCAGATCATCTCTTTAGTTTACTTTACGTTTATTACAATGAACGATTATTATGAACACTATCACACTTGCAAATTTGTTTTGTGTTTGGGGTTTTTTTGGGTTTGGATTTCATTTCGTTAGCAATGAGCAACTATTTTGTTTTTTTTTTAGTATGTTCCGTCTAATTCTGATTCTTCCTTTGGTTTTATTGTTTATTGCAATGCCGATACACACATATAATAAATATGTATATTTATATATACTATATATATAATATAATTAGTTATATATGTATATTTATATGTACTTGTATATGCCATCTGATTTTTTGCTTTTGCTTTTACATTTCATCGAATTATCAATATTTTGTATTTTTTTATACAATTCTTTTTGATCAAACGCAATCAAAAAGTTGTCTTTGTTTTTGTTTTAAATGCTCAACTTGTTGCACGCATATATGTGAGTGTGTGTGTGTTTGTCAACCTGTGTTTGTGTGTGTGTATGTTTGAATTTACCACATATAAATGCCTATGTACTTTATGTTCATTTAGCTTTCATATTTGTCTGGACTTTTTTATATTCAGAATTTTTACGCTTTCTCATTCTCATTTTGTTTAACAAGCGTCAAAACATTTTACTTAACTATACATTTATATCTATATTAACCGATCTACTCTGAACTCCACTGCAGAAACGAGATGAGTTCTTTTTTCTTAGCTTTCTGCTTAATTGTTTCGAAAACGGAATTCAGAATGGAATCGCATACGAGTAATTATCCGAATACATTTCAAATGTATGTCGTAAATAGGTAAATTACTAGAATTTTCAAAAATAGCCTACACAAAAACTGTTAAACATGATTTCAATTTGTTGGAATTGGAATTGTGAAAAATGTTTTTGGACAAATTTTTCAGCTACTTGACTAAATATTATTCATAACTATTGACTACAGACTAACATTCTGAACGATCCTTACACTGTTTACCTATTTTTCTGTTTTCTTGTTTTGTTTTCTGTAAAATTATACAACAATATTTTTTTTGTTTCTGTTTCACGTTTTTTTTTGTGTTTTGTTTTATTTTTTGTTTTTTCGCTCTGTCACAAAGTTAACAAGTGCCTCTCTTTGGTATTTTGTGGCTTTGCTCTCACAATGTACGAGTATATTTTGTTTTTGTTTTTGCGCATACTTCAGATATGCAAATCTGTATATATGTATACATATATATCTATATATTTGAGTATATATACAAATAATAGTTTTGTGTGGTTTTACAATACAATTATTAAAGTTATTAAAGTACATACATAGTTAAAATCTAGGCGTCGATTGTGTAGTGTTATGTTTGGGGGGGAGGAAATTCTCTAGTACGTTTTAATGCCTATAAGCTCAAATTTACAACTGATTAATCGCTGATTAAATGATTTAGCTAGCCATCAATCGACCATTAGGAATTCTCTTTGCATTACGTTACGTTATTTGGATACAAATTAAGGGCAAATTATTGTCAGTCAGACTTGTTCACAATTTCTCACTTGGCCAAAAAAAATGTAGCATAGTTTTTAGCGCAGTGTTTGAATTCTTAACAAGTCTGTCTGTTATGTATAGTTACTTTCAAGGAACTTAGTTGGCATCAACGGAAATAGTTAAGTTAGATACTGAGATTAATTATGAACAAGAAAATGTTTAGCAATAACAAATAAGTGATAGATGTCTTATTTGCTTTATACATTCAGTTATTTTAACGTTACCTACACAGGTGGGCTCTGTTTTTGAATTTTTCTCGTTTTCATTTTAACATTTTGTTTTGTTTGTCTCATTTTCATTTTGCTCTTGTCACACAACTCGTTTGCTCTATTTTTTGAAAAACAAAACTTAGACCACACGCACAAAAAACAGCTCTAAAAATTTATCAAAATTGTACAAAAATGTTTTTGCTTTCATGCACATTTTCATTTACATTTTCATTTGTTGTAAGTACTCAACACGTTCTATTCCATTTTGGTAAAATAAAGTAATGTTTTTTATTGTTTGTATATTTTGCTCATCTTTTTCATTTCATTTGTCAACATTTGCTTTTGATCATGATTTAGCATCATTGCAAAAATTAAAGTAATTCTTTTATTGTTTGTGTTGTTGCGCTATTTGTTATAATGCTGCACCTAATTCTCAGTTACATACATTCACTTGTTTATGTATAAATATGTGTATATGTATAATAATAGTATATATAATATATATCGTATTGTTAATGTTTTCTGATTTGGTTTTCATAAAGTTTATATACAATTTGGCAATTAGCCACATATCATCATTGATTTGCTTTTACGTTTGCTCTTGCTTTTGCTTTTGCTTTTCTACTTTTACTTTGACTTTTCTTCTATTTTTACTTGGAATGCGATACAACAGAATGTGAGACCATCGAATGTGATAGCATTGAATGCGATATACCGGATATTTCGGCATAGGTATCGGTCGGTCCCTCCCCACTGCAGACTGAATCCTCGGGTGTACGTGAAGGTTCTGCCTCGGTTATTTCAATATCCTGATGATGCTTATTGCTGCGATGTTTGGCACTTAAAGCCTGCGAAAGTTGGTTTTGTTTGCATTAAAATTGATATACAATAGTTTCGTTTCGTAAATTTGCAATTGAAGTGCATTTGTTTTGTTTTGTTTTGTTTTGTTTGTTGTTGCTGTTAAGTTTTGAGAGTAGTTTTAGTTTTTAGTTGAAAGTATGATAGTGCTATTATATTGAGGACATGCATTTAGTTTAGTTTAGTTGGGGGGACGCGCAGAACAGACTCGTTAATGGAAACAGTACAATCAAGTTGTGTATTTAGTATTGTTTTTTTTAGTTGGACTTTTTTTTGGATAGCTTAGGACTGCATGCTAAGTGATTTAGATTTTATAGACCTCTATTGATATGTTACGTAGAGTTAGGCGCTATACACAAACGTGCGCATTTAGTTTTGTTTTTTGCTTTTTGCTTTTTGGTTAGCCACAACACAAAGTTAGGATTTGTTTAAGGTTTTAGTTTTGATTTACGAGATTACGAGTATGTTACATTGAGAGACTGACAATTCTTACCTTATCTTTGCTGCCCTTTTTCTACATTTAGATATTGGTTTTTGTTGGTGGGTTTGAGTTTTTTTTTTTTGTTTGGTTGTTTGTTTTTTTGTTTGTATATAGTACAAGTCATGACAAGAACAATGATATATATATATAGATATATTTCAGATTAATACGTATGTTCACACAGAAAGATTTAACAAATGGGATAGAGAATTTAAGAAAGTTATAGAAGTAGTAGGAGAGAGTTAAACGAGAAAGAGAGGCTTTCTTTTTTTTACTGTTTTTAAGGGGGCACAAAGGATCATTGAATCAACTAGGCTTGCTTTGGAAGAGTAAGACTATTCATTTCACTGGCTAGACTGGCCCATGATGAACATGTATTTCACAGAGAGGACTAAGACTAGGCTGGCAGTCAATCCTCAGTCACTTACTTGCAATGAGAAGCGACGATGGCCCGCCTTGCGACCGCCGCGCCTTTTGCTAATATGCGGATTATCCTGACGCAGTGTTTTGTTCTTCAGAATCTCCAATTGCGTGTACAGTCTACAGTAGAGAATTGAGAATAAAGTGTATGAAGAATTGTCTCTTATATTTGGATTTTGAAACAAACCTTTTGAGTTCGGCACGTATATCCTCGGGACTCATTTCGGATATGGTCAGTTCACCAATGTCGGGATCACCCAGGCATAAACCCGCATAGCCGCCGCCCAAGCGTTGACCGGCATCGTGTGACGTACCCTTGAAAGCATCCACAGGTAAACGCATTGATAGATCGTACGCAAGTGAACGAACCTGCAAGCTATGAAGATGCAACAAACACCGCAAACCACACTCAGGAAGTAACACAAAAGCCAAACGGAAACGGAAACGGAAATCGATACAGAAAACCAAAGAAGTAACATAAGAAATGGAAATCAAACTCAGGAGAGACAGCGAAAGAGAGAGAGAGAGACAGAGCGTGGAGTCAAGGTTGAGAAAATTCAAAGTTGAAGTAGTTCTGTGCGCTTTTTCTTGTGTATTTGGATTTGGAGGTTGTTAATTACTATCGTATAGATTTATGTTTATGTGATGTATTTGTTGGTATTCGAGTTGATGTATTGATGTCATTGTAATTGTGCCACGCCTATGGGGCGGTATTGTGTCTTTTGTGGTGCTGTAAATGAGATAAACATAGGTCAAAGTAACGACGACCAAAAGTTGTTGGGCTACAACTACTTGTAATAGTTTTAAAGACAGAGAGGCTAGACAGATTAATTTTAGAGTACACGGGTGGGAGGAGACAGAGACAAAGAGAGAGGGAGTTAAGTTACATATTTGTTGTAGTAGTAAGTAGTGTGGCTAAAACAAATACTCTATATAGTTTTGGTATGCATGTTGGGGATTGTAAGGAAACCGATTTTTGTCATCATCTTGTCATGTTTTCAGCTGTTGTGAAATGATTAACAAAAATTGTGCATGCAAAATTACAAAGGAAAAGTGTTACAAATGAAAAGTGTGCCAAACATGCTTTTGGACAGTGTTGAGTAACGACTCTACTTTGTACAACTTAAAGTTGGGTGCGATTAGCTGAATACTAAGAATGGATTGAATAGAATGGAGTTGAGAGATGAAATGAAATTAAAGCGAAATAGTACAATACACAATATAGACAACACATTCTGAATAATCAACAACAATTTATGACACTTGCAGCAACTTCATAGCTTGACTAAAATTCATAAAATGTTAGCTTAATTCTAAAATTTGGATTTCGATCCAAACGAACGAAAAAACACAAAAATCAACGTCACAAACGAAAATCGTAAAATGAAATTAAATTATTTTTGTTTAGCAAAAAGCTTTCTTCGGCAATTTGATTATTTAAATTTGTTGTGGATTTTTTATACATTCTTTTTTTTTTTGATCAACTGTTTTTACATTATTTTATCATTGTTTGTTTACAAAAATCGTTTCCTCAAACCAAATGTCAATACCAAATACAAATGTGAGTACGAAGACGACGACGACGACGATGACGGCGGACAAATGAGCACAAAATTGAGCCTAAAATACAATTGTCTCAACTTTCTAATAATAACAATTAATGTATGTTATTTTTCATGATACTCGCTCGTTACTTGAACAAACTTTGGACGCACTTTGTTAGCAACCAGAAATAAATCGCAATGATTCCAACAGAAAAGTTAATTGTGAAAATAATGAATGTTAATTAAAAAAAATAAAGCACAAAAAACGCAAAAGGCAAAATTGTCAAAAACTGTTAACGGTTGTTGTTACCTGCTTGTGCTGATACCACAATTTTGGCACAAATATCAAACCCAACGCAAAGCTATTCGTTAGCTGCGAGCGTATAAAGAGCGCCAGCAAAATGGCACCCGGACTCATTTCCGGCAGATAAACGAAGCGCAGAAAATAGAAGCTGGACGACACCAGAAACTCCAGCGTCAGCGTGGTGACCAGAAATTGTCGCTCCTGTAAGGTGAGGTGAATGAGAAAGTAGACAATAATACAAAAAAGTGAACTGCATTACCCGAAACTGAGTGTTGGCATTCCGACTGGCGATGGCCAAGTGAAGGCCAAAGCACAGAATGAGCATCTCGCTTGTCTGTGTCACCAGCTCCCATTTGAGTGGATGACAAGTGTTGGTGCTCGCCTCACGTAAACTCTTCAGTTGCGCACTCTCCAGAAGATCCAACGACGAGGCCGTAAACGCAGCCATGTAGCAGACAACGGCAAACACCATTGTGCCCAGATACTTGAGCAGATCAACGTCACGGAGCACCCAACGATGCGCTTTGCGTGTGCGAAAGTCAACGAGATGGCGATACAGCTTCAAAATGATGGCACCGTAGCAGGTGATGAAGCCGATCTCGCGCAGCCAAGGCTCCAGCAGGCAGCGTTCGGTGGAGGCGGGAAAGAAATGGACGGCAACCTAAACGTCACGCAATTATTAAAGTATTCTTCAAATTTGCAAATTTCTAACTTGCCGATGCATAAAGTAAAACAATGCCGAGCAGTATGGTCTCCAGCACGGTCCACATTCCCGAGGCAATGGCCTGCAAAATAGCAGAGGATTATAACAGCACTATCGAGAGATATTTGAAAGCTCTCAACTACCTTGCATTTACGCTGCCTGAAGACAATGACGCTGAGCACAACGCAGCAGAGAATGCAAGCGCCAAGCACAATGGCAACGAGCAGCCGCAGACAGGCATCTAGATTGATGGCATCCTCCTCCTGAAAGTTGAGGCAAACGCCGTGCAGATCACAGTTGGTGCAGCCACCCGGACACGGCACACACGAAAAGTTGTCGTAGCCCTCGCTCATCTCAACGAGATCGCCGCGAAAGCCCTGAAGTGTTGAGTTTGGCAGGTAAAAGGATTCGCGGCACAGACACGTATAAACATCACGCGTTGCCATCGGTTTGTTCTCAGTAAGCAGACAGAATGTGGTATTCCGATCGCAGCTGCAATGCATAGAATTAAGCTTGGGATTGGGACAGACATTTATTTTCAGTGACAACTCACCCGTGGCGTCGTCCAAAGACCTCTTCGAGGCCATCGTTGCACACATCCTCATCGGCGGCCACAAATGCGGCTGCAACAATTCTGAACAAAAAGAGTGCATTAGCCATGTGTCCACAAAACAAAAAAAAAAAAAAATAAACGAATTTACTAACTTGATTGGCTGCTCGGTGAATGATATGCGAAATGGCCACAACCAGCGACCCGTCAACAGGTTGCAGTCACGAAATGGTGCGCCCCACTCCCGCGTTCCATCGCTGCTGTTCCACGCGGCTCTGCAATCAAATTCGATGGGGATCAAACCAATTAGCTGTTTGCCACCAAACACGCGAGGCCAGAACAAAAACGTGTATGTGCTGCCAACATTTGTATTTGCCTGGCCGAAAGCAATCAATTTCGATTGGCAAACTTACCCCAACTCACGCCAATATGAGCCCAAATATGCCTTGTTATGCACCTGATCCGGTGGTATCTGAAAAAGCCAGAAAACAGAGAGCAGTTAATGCATTTCGCTATTGCTATTCGTTTTCAATTATTATGCTGCCACACACTGACCGTCACATTGTCCCTGAATTTAACGACAACGGTGTGTATGCTGGGCGCTGCGATGGCAAAGGCCAACAGATTCTCATCCTCGTTGAGTGCATAGCTGGCAATGGCGTTCGCTCGTCGACTAACCTCCGAGCGTGTCTGCTCATCGTTGGGAATGGGCGTGTTGGCATATTTATACGTGAGGAATTCTGTGAATTGGCGTGCTGCATCCGCAGCTAGTTCGCTAAAGTCGTAGAACTGCAATCAACAAGAAAAGAGATTCATTAGCGGCGTTTGGAGGTAGTTATTGATGAAAATTCAAGTTTAATTCGCTGGGCTTTTCTACTTATATAGTTTGGTATATTATATATTTTTATATATTAGGATTATGTAATTTTCTTTTTTTGTCTAACTTTTGTCAATTCTTCATATTTTTTTTTATATTTTTATAGATTTTGTCGATTTCAAAATTTTGAAATGATTTTGGCTGGGAATCTATATAGGTAGAGTTTACACTCTATGGTATGTATTGAATGTATGTATGTAAATATAAGTATGCCGAATGTAACTGTTGGTATAATTTTGTATTTTTGCGGTATATTAATTCGGTATATTTTAAAATAATTACCGCAGCGCTTAGCTTCCATTGAAAATGGTTAGCGGGTATCTCACAGTCGAACACACTTGACTGTAACTTTCTTATCTTTCTCTATGAAAACATTTTCCAATATTTTAAGAATTCTCTTTTAATTTAAAAATACCACCCCTCTATATCCCAATAGTCCAATCTCAACCTACTCATATATTTCATGTTTCATGTCTATATTTTTCTGGCTTTCAGTCTCTCTACAATCGTTATAGTTTGCCATTTGTTGAGCGAAAATCAGATTGCATTAGAATAAACTAAGGCAAAGAGGCGAGTCTAAAGAGGCTTATTATGCTTATCTCTGCCCCAAATAAACATATTTCATGCGTTGCACACTCAGGCTTGGCCTTATTGTGGCCATCAAAGGTATTTGTATACTTGAGCCAACAGCTAAGCCCCAATATAAATTGTAACACAACGGAATATTCCAAGAAGAGGCGAAGAGAAGAGTAGGGCGGAGTGGCGAGGTAAAGCGAGCGCCCATAATTGGTGTGAACGCGAAGAAAATTAAGGATACGTGAATAAGATGCCCAGGCCTCAGCCTAGTCATGCAGTCGGAGTTGGAGTCGGAGTTGGACTTGCGACTAGCTATTAATTATGCACATGGCGCACGTTTTGCATGGTCCAACACCTTTTTTGGCCAGCTATGTGCTGCTGTTGAAAATAATAGGATTTAATGTCCGAGCTGGGTTGCAAAATGTTTTTAATACCGCTTCGACTCAGACTTTCATCTTTCTCGTTTTCGCTCTCGCTCTGTCTTTTTCTCTCTCTCGCTGTGTGTGTCTCTCTTGTTTGTATAAAATTAACACGTTACAATGAGCACAGGATACGCAGAGGATACGTTGTGGCAGTCAGCAAAACTCTGATGACATCATTATGGCTTTTTGGAAACAAAAGGTAACCGCAGCACGGGTCAGGGGAGGCAGCCAGCTGACGGGGTTGAAGGGAGCGTTTCACAGTGCGTGTGCGTGAGCATCTGTATTTGTATGGGTGTGTGTGTGTGGGTGAGTCACCTTTTGGCTTTGCCAACAAATATTTCCCATTAGCAATGCTCAACGCTGGGGCGACCACATTGCGTATACGTTATGTGCCAGATGAAAAGCCAAATGAATTATTAACAAGAAACAAACATATTTGTACACAAATAACTCGCACACACACACACACACACACAGTTGAATCATTCAGGCGTGTTGCGGTCTCCGACAAAGAAACAAACAAATCCAGCAGCAGCAGCGGCAGCAACAACAAAAATGTGAAACACTTGTAAATAGCAAAAACCACAAACAGAAGCGACTGTGCAATAAAACATGCATATATTTGCAAGCACACACACACACCCAAACACACACAGCAACTATGCCAAGTGCTGCAGCACACACACACACACACACACACACATACAGAAAAGCGCACCCCAAGCAGTTGAAATGAAATCCGTAAAGCGCGTTTTACTGGCTTTTTAATGTCTCATGCTCGACATCTCGTCGCGCACTCGGATATGCCGGCATTTGCCACACACACACAAGCTCACATGCTTATGTGCATGTGTGTGTATACAAAATTCTTACTTATGACCATAAAAATATTTACATGTCCATATGGCATTTAGTTGTTGTCGTTCACTGCCGCTGTTGCTGTTGCTGTTGTTGCTGTTGTCATTTGCATGTTTGTCATCGTGTTATTCGCTTTGTGCTTAATGAATAAAATATGTCAGCTGCTTTGTTGCTTTTCTGCTGCTGCTGTTTTGCTCCCCTTGTTGTTCTTCTTGTTGTTGTTGTTGTTGTTGTTGACACTTGCAAATCTCATCTGGGCAGCTCCCAAGTATGTACTACACATCTTTACACATCTTTCATTATGCAAAGCATCTCTGTCGGCCTGCTTGAGTGCTGCTTTCTTCCTTCCGTTGTTTTCGCATTCACATTCACCATTCACACTCCCATTCATTCATATTCTTTTTGTTGTTTAGTACTCGAAATGTTAATGTAATGGTAGTTTAGTAAATTGCATAAAACTTGCAAATAATTCACCGTCGCGCCTCAAGAAAGCGTTTCCGGTTAGCGCCTTTTGCTTATGCAACACTTTTTGTAACACTGCAAAAACAGCAAATGATGCGGAGCAGAAAGGACAACAACAATGTAAGACGTCTAAATGGGAAAATAATATAATAATTGTGCAGCAAAGCAGCTTTAGATGATTTTATAGTACAACAATACAACGTCGCATAATTGTGCTATAAATAATAATAATAATAATGCTATAAGCTTAAACATAAATCTTTAAGAATATCTTTCATTTCAATCGAAAAGAATAGTAAGTAAATTAGAAAATCTAAACTCAACATTTTTTAAAAACTTTATATATTGTTTAGTGTATTATTCATGATAAACCAAGATTTTATTAATATTTATTTGTTGCCAGGTCCAGGTTGCTACAGTTTTCAGTGCACAATCGATTTTAGCAAAGTGTCTCTAATTATTTATTATGGCGTATTGCGTGCAAGCTGAAAGCTTTTTATTGTGATTTATTGATTGGGGAGCAATGTTATAATCCATTAACGAATAATTCATGCAACGTGCAACACATTTCGATGCATGCAACTTTTAGTTATGACTAAAGGAATGCATCGATGTATTCGAGACAATGCGATGTGCAACGTTAGCTGAAAATCATTGGGGTGCAATTACTTAAATATTTTTTGGTCTTGCATTGTCTAATATTAGTAATTGTTGTTGTTACATTCCAGCTGTTGTAGCTGTTGCTATTGTGCTCATTGGATGTTGTTGTTGTTGCTGCTGTTCAGAGAGACAAAGGCAAACACAAATAGGCCCGCCACACCCGCTGCAGGAATACAAATTTCGCCTGTTGTTGAAGCGCAACAAAAGCGAACAACCGTGAGGCCAGAACCAAGAGCAGCGGGACCAGGAGCAGGACCAGGACCAGCAGTAACAATAACAATAACAATAAGAACAACAAGCAACAATAATGCTTGACAGGCATTCGACAACGCGTCCGCTGCTGTTGACCAAAAGCCGGCGTCGCCACAGAGAAAACAAAAAGCCGTCGAGGAAAAAGGCAGCGGGAGCAAAGGCAGAAGCAGGAATAGGAACAGGAAGAGCAGCAGGTTTGGGGCACGGGCATCGTTATTGGTCTACTGTCCAGCTGTTGTTCCATGTGCGCCACTTTATTTATTATTTTATACAGCACACATTTTGTTGGTTGCATGTACGTGTCTAAGGAGCACACACTCGAGTGAAGAGAGAGATCCAAATCGCTCTAATGGCAATTTACAAATTTGCTTGCCATTTTCATGCAGAGCACATTGAAATTGTATCTTTTAATTATGGCACACACACACACACACAGCTGCGTGCTTGCGTCAAGGAAAACGGAAAGCAGAAAGCGGCTAACGCCATCGATCGACTGTTTTCCTGTTGTTGTACGTCATGAGCAAAAAGGAGAACGAGAAGAAGTCAGCAAAACATAGATAGCTACGTGGCGCATTGTTTACACACCGTCTTATTGAACATTTATACAAATCGCGCAGTTGGCTAAAAATAGCTGCAAAAGCAGCTCTCACTGAACTGACTCGTTGACTGGTTGTCTGGCTTACTGGCTGACTGGCTGATGAGCTTGTGGCTACGAATGGGGACTATCTTTAAATTTCAAGTTCTCGTTTCAATTGTCATGCAAATTCAATTAAAATATCGTTGATGGCTCGCAACCAGATACGGGCCAGAGTCAGAAAAAGCTAAAGCCTCAGTCTCAGCCTCAGTATCAGTATCAGCCTCAGTCGCTCTCACTGCCTGTGGCTGTGTCTGACTTCTTTAGTATCTTTTAATTAACTTGCAGCAGCAAAACGCGTGACATGCTGTCAAACAGGCAACTGCTTGCAAATCCCATATAATACCTGCATCTCTTCCCTCTGGCCACGCCCACGCGCGGTCTAGAGACATTACTACTATGTGCGTATGCGATTCTACGTCAGACATGGCGTATGCGTAATATTTTTTACGACCATCAACATTGTGGCAACGGCGGGGGCGGAGGCGGAGGGGAAACGAGAGCGGTTTTCCTCAGCAATTTCATGCGCGCAGATTTCCGCAAAAAGATTTTTGTCAGCATGAAACTCTGGAAGTCTGCAACCAACTTATGAAGGGTGGCAGCAGGACGCACAGAGAGAGGAGGGAGGAATGGGTGCTGCTGTTGCTGCTGCCTCAGCAACTTTATTGATTAGACACGGAAAGCAAGTCCGCCTCCTCTTCATGTTTTCTTTTTTTCTCTTTTTGCTTTTTTGGCCCTCAGCATTTTGTCAGCGACGACCGTGAAGTACTTTATCAACTGTCAAGTTAGCAATTTTAAATATTCATGTTAATTGTCCGCCTTTGGGTCGATTGCAAGCTGCATTTTTTCTCACAAAACGCAAACACACGATTGCCATCGAGTTATGTAAAGGTTTTTCTATTTTTTTTTTTATGTATATAAATCTGGGATGAGATTTCGTTGGACGAAAGCATTTCCTTCTATTGTTTGTCTCAAGTTGAGTTAATACTTTTATTTTTAAAGTGCCGACCTCGAAAGTTGGGTGAATTGTCAACAAGGGTGGATGGCTTTAAATGTCAGCAGTCAGCTGCTATTTTAGGAAAAAAAACAACTACTTGTAATTGTGATTATTTTTTAGGGAGCAATCAGATAGTCAATGTGTATGAATAAATAGTTAATTACTGCAAAATATGTTACATTAAGTCAGAGTTTTTAATCGCTATCTGTTCATAGCACTCTTGAAATTTTAACTGACTCAGTTTTAATAAGACCCTAACGAGAATCCTAGTTAAATAAACATTGCTCATCATTTATTTGACTATTCTGACTGTAAAAATCAAACCGAACTCTCTCGAATTAATTAATATTAATAATTCAAGAAAATTCGGTTGATAAACAAACTCCAGAAAGAGGTTTTCTAAATAAACTTAAACAAAAATAATAATAATAATGAAAATAATATGAAGAGGCTTTTGTTAAAATGATGAGAACAAATCTGTAATAGAGGTCATATTATTTTCAAGTTTCTCCCGTAAATCTAATAAGTATTATTTAAATAAATTAATACAAGAGTTATTCCAAGATGCTCTGGTGAATATTTGCATATCATTATATCAACATTCTTTTAATTTTGTCGTAAATAAAGCACATCAGCAGAAGACAGAAGAAGACAACAGAAGTCGGCTTTGGAGATCAGTTTTTCATTTTTTTTACATTTGTTGAACCAACTTTGACCTCAGATCTTGTATTAAATAAAAACTACGTTTAAATAGATCATTGCTTAGTCCATAGGTTAAAAGAATATGAAGTTTTTGTAGAAATCAAAATTTATCTGAGACGAAGATTTTACGACTCGCTTGTACAGCCCAGAACTATTCTTAAGTTGCACAACAGACTAACATACTTGTATAATATTAACTATAAATTTATACATTTTCAACTTTCTCTTGTAGAACTTGAATAACAAGCGCTTAATATGATTCCTTGACAATAAAGTCTGAGACGAAGTTTAGTTAAATTTGAAGTTTTTCTTGTTGCTGAGCAGATTCTTATATAAAATTTGTTAATGGTATTATATTTTGAGTTGATGGCCTTCGTAGCTAGCACTCCCTTCTTTTAGTTATTATATTATTTTGTATAATAATTAACATGTAAATATTAATAATATTATATTCATTCAATTATGCATAAAATTAATACTCACAGGCTCATCCGGCAGCGTTTCCAACACTTTTGGCTCGCATTTCTCAGTTGCTTTGCTGCTCGCAGACGCCTCGGCTGCTGTTGCTGCAGCAGTTGTTGTCACTGGGACTGCAGTTGTTGTTGTTGTTGGCGCTGCAGTTTGGGCAGTGGTTGAGGTGGCACTACGTTTGCGCAGCCGATCCGCGTTGCTGAGCACCGAGACCACGTTGCCCGTGGGCGTTAGATCCTCAAAGTCAAAGGCGGCAGCTTCGCGCAGCGTTTGCTGCTGCTGTTGATACTCTGGAATGCCGTAGGAGTCGCTCTGACGCAACTGGGCACGTTTGTAGTAGGCGAGGAGAGCATCGCGTCTGCTGCTGCTGCTGCTGCCTGGCGATGCAGCTGATGGCTGGGCCAGGCCCAGGAGCAACAGCAACATTAGCAGCGGCAGCAGCAGCTGGCAAAGTCTCTGGCAATAATTTTGGATGATTTCGATGATGCTAGTTTTGCTTCTGTTGCTTCTGTTGATGTGTTGTTGATTTTCTTGTGGAGTTACTCGTTGGTTTTGTTGTTGCTTTTTCAGGTGGTCTCGATCTCTGTGGTTGATGTGGCTTCTGTGCTGCTGGCGGCTGCTTAGTTGAGAATTCACATGATTCATTTGATTTTGGTGGCATTTTTGCATTGAACTTTGAGCTTTTGACTTTATTGCTATGCACAGTTCCATATCACTAAAGTTGTTTCTTTTGTGCTTGTTGCTGCTGTTCATTTAGTGTTTGCTTTTTGGGTTTCTGTATAAAAATGTTTTTCAGTTGCAGCACTTTCCGTTCTCCGTTCTCGTTGTGGGCGTGGCGGATTTAAATTTAATGTGTCACACAAAGAGCTCATCTGAAAATGAGAAAAGTTTTTCCAATTTTAGTCGAAACACACATGAGACTTTTTTTTTATCTTGTTGTTGCTATTGCTACTTTCATTTCGGATTTTCGCAGACGAAATTGAATTCAAGCAACTTTAAATATTTAAATTTAGTTTTAGCTGTCGGCAAGTGTGTTTGCCTGATTTATGAACATTATTAAAAATGCAACCTAAAGCGAAGGCAGACCAAGTTTTTTGGTCTCTTTTGCAGTTGTTCATTTAAACCGCAAGAAAAGTGCTTGAAAAACTTTGTTAAATATTTAAGCCACTCATAATTTTGCAACTTTACTAATCTCAAATGTAGTTTACAGCTCTCACCTATTGCATTATGCAAATCGTTGTACAAATTACATAGTTTAATTCAAATGTCATCAGCATTATGACTGTAAACCACATACAGTTTAATTTTAAGTGAGTTAATCCTCACATAGTTCGCTGTTGATTAATTTGTGTGGCACATTGTGAATACGAAAGTTTTATCTGATTTTATGGCAGCTCATCTGCATATCTGCATTGATAATTGCTTATTTATATGTAATTACCAATGGGCCGCTGACACCGCCGCAGCTTTTACAACCAATTAACTTTAACTGGTTTTTATCGTAAAAACTGTGCTGATTGCCGTGCCATGCGCATTTGCAATTTAAGTGCTTTTAAAACAAGCGTGTATGTGCTCGAATATACTTAACTTTGATATACCCGCTAAGCATTTTTAGCAAAAGCTAAACAGTTCGGTGTAATTGTTAAAATATACCGAATTGATATACTAAATAATATATCTAGTATATTGATACAGTACTACATTCAAAAAATACCATAGAGAACAAATTATACCAAATTTGTCAACCTAAGCAACTAATCTGCATGTTCTATACATTTTATTGTTAAAATATACCAAATTTATATACTAAATGATATATCTAGTATATCGATATAGTACTGCATTCAAAGTATGTACTTAATTTTGATATACCCTCAAAATATTTTTAGCAAAAGCAAAACAGTTCGGTAATATTGTTAAAATATACCGAATTGATATACTAAATTATATATTTAGTATATAGATACCGCACTACATTCAAAATATACCATAGAGAACAAAATATACCTAATGTGTCAACCAAAGCAACTAATCTGCATGTTCTATATGTTTGCCACAACAATATAAAACCATTTTACACTATGGGTAGCGATTCTCAACAGAGTCAAAGGTTGGACTAAGAAAAGCCACGACAGATAAGTTGTACTTTGAATATGAATTATGAAAGTTTCATCCAAGTTGCTACAGCTTGTTTGGCAAATGTGTATAAAAACGTTTATTTTACCTTTTCAATGGCAAACAACTTACGTTTATTCAATAGACACTCAAATACGCACAAGCAATTACCCATTACAGCAATTGCAATTTGATACGAACGCAAATTGCAGTTTAATGGCGAGTCATAAAGAACCTGTCATAAACATAGTGAATAGTGCAGTTTATATATAGTTTTGAAGTACACACCAGAGGTTATGCATTTACCAGCAATAAATTGAAATTGATAGAAAGCGGAATTAACTGCACACAGCAACAGCAGCAATAAGATGAATCACGCTTAAACTCTCTACCCTATTACCTTGCAGTCATATGTTAATTAGAACGATTGCTCATATTGCCAGTGCCGTGGGGCAGCAACTGTCATCGCGCTAGGGACTTGAATACTCCCCAAAGCGAGTGTCAACCGAGCACGTAATGGGCAACCAGATACGAATGCGAGGATGAGAAAAAAAGCAAAGGGCAAATGCAGTTGAGTAAAGCAAACAAACAAAAAAAAACCACTAAGAAAGCGACAGTCGATTGTTCCAAACAGTGAAATACCCATTAGTTATTAGTTATTAAATACCAAACAAATACTGAAATACACCGAAGGCCATATTTAGTATATTGATATACTATCACATTAAAAATATACCAACATTTACCGACGGTTACAGACGACTTTTGCCGTATACAATTATAACTTGAATAAATATACCAAATGTCATATTCAGTATATTGATATACTATCACATTAAAAATACACCATTGAGTACATTTACAGATGCATATTTTTAAAATTATAACTTGAATAAATATACTGTAGGCTATATTCAGCATTTTGATATACTACTACATTCAAAATATAACATTAAGTAAAAACAAGTAAGAAAGCTACAGTCGAGTGTACTCGAATGTGAGATACCCGCTACCCAATTTGATTAAAAGCAATATATTTTGCGGTATTATTCTCAAAATATACCGAATATACTGCAAATATACTAAAAAAATACTAAGAATATACCAAATGGTATGTTTGGTATATCGATATAGTACACCATTGTACAATGTGCTAGATTGTCGGCCAAAGCAACTCAGACCCCCAGTAAGTAGGCGTTTTTGCCCATACAAAAGTATTTCTTTAATAACTTCCACAATTTTTATCTGATCGAAACCAAATTTTCAGGAATCATAACTACTATAGTAATTATTGTATATACCAAAATTCGCATCTTTAGCTTTAAAATTACGCTTGTTATTCGATTTTTTTGATTTGCGGGGGCGGAAGTGGGCGTGGCAAAAATTTGAAACAAACTTGATCTGCGTGCAAACATAACAAATGCTGTCGAAAAAAAATTATAGTTCTATCTCTTATAGTCTCTGAGATCTAGGTGTTCATACGGACGGACGGACAGACGGACAGACGGACAGACACACAGACGGACAGACGGACATGGCTAGATCGTCTCGGCTGTTGACGCTGATCAAGAATATATATACTTTATAGGGTCGGAGATGCCTCCTTCTTCCTGTTACATACATTTCCTGTCGGCACAAAGTTATAATACCCTTCTACCCTATGGGTAGCGGGTATAAATATACGAACAGCTGTTAACGGTCTTTTCAGTATAAAATTATAATTCTAATAATAACTTCTACGATTTGTACTTGAATAAATATACTGTAGGCTATATTCAGTATTTTTATATACTACTACATTTAAAATATAACATTAAGTGAAAAATATACGAACAGCTGTTAACGGTCTTTTCAGTATAGAATTATAACTTGAATATCTTCTACGATTTGTACTTGAATAAATATACTGTAGGCTATATTCAGTATTTTGATATAGTACTACAATCAAAATCTTTTTCTTCCCAGTATAGAATAATAACTTGAATATATTCTATTTTGTATTTGTCTTGTATTATAATATATCCAGAAATTACTCTTGATATTCGCTATTTTTAGGTGTTCATACGCTACCCTTTGGGTCGTTGGTACAAAACGAGAACACAACAAATGCAAATGATGTAAGAAGTGTCCCAGTGGACGAGAACGCGAATGCGACAGCGAATGTGAATGTGAATGTGAATGCAGTGCAGCTGGGCGTGGCATGTGGAAAATGGAAAACGGAAAAAAAGGTTTTTTAAGTGGCGCTCAGCTGTATGCTATAATTTTTGCATTTGCCAAAGTGAATGAAATTGGTTGGCAATTGGCAATAAAGAGCCAAAAAAAAAGTCAACATTTAATTGCATAAAATGTGATTTATGTATGCGCTGTAGAAATCAACATTAAATGCAAACAATGACTTAAACAGGTGTTGAACAAATTGACGCTAATTGAAATTAATTTTGCATTATTATTTTTTATTCGAAATGTGGCCAATGCATGCGAGGCGAGTTGGCAAGTTGGCACATGCGCTATAAACAAATTAATGATTACGTGATTTGGCCAGATGCCAGCGTGCCAGATATGACTAAAGAATGCAGCAGATATATGTATTTTGCAATTGTTGTTGCTGCTGTCGCTGCTGCTGCTGCTGCTGACAAGTTGTTGGCTGTTTTCTGGCTCGCTGGGCGCACCTGGCCTCACCTTGACACTCGTTCAACTGCAGCTAATGTGGTTGCTTGTGTGTTGCGAGTCTATCAGCAGCAACTGCAGAAAAACCAATGAACAAGCACAAGCGTAAAAACACACACACAGCTAGAGTTTTCAATTAACATCGAGCTTGTTGTTGTGTTGCGAAATTATTGTAGCATAGTTTTCCACATCGCATTGCATTGCATTGGTTCGCTTCGATTTGGAAACATGGAAACAACAACATGCCCTGTCAGTTCAGTCTGTTCTCTGTTCTCTCGCTGTCTGTCTGTCTGTCTGTCTGTTTGCCTCTGCGTGTCTGTTGCACAGATTGCAGAACAGCACCACAACTCAACTCACACAAGTAATTGCAATTTTTGCGGCTTGCTCAACGAGCAAATCACAATTTGTTTGCCAGCTCTCTCTGTGCGATGCATGTACATCAGTTGTTGCTGATTAGAATTTCCAGTTCATGCTCTGTGTTTGTCTGTCTGTCATGTTGTAATTGACTACACGACTGACGTACGAAAATTGCAATAGTCTCATGAATTTAATAAGCAGCTTACAGACACCAAATATATATATTTGGTTGCACAATACATTTAGCAAATAGTCATGCATGAATTATAAGCAACGAATATGTGTATTATGCAATTTCAATCCATCTTTGTGCTATTCAATAAGGACAGACACTTTTGTAATTCCTGCAGCTGTTTATAGATTTCATTCTCAATTATTTGATTATATTGTCAACAATAAAATAATTTACAGGTAAAAACGTTTTGTGCAGCTTTAGACAAATGATATTTTGTCCAGCTGCCATCAAAGACAATGTTGCAGCCGTGTGACAATCAAACAATGCAACAAAATGCAAGCACACCGACACACACACACACTTCTGTACTTCTGTAGAGAGAGAGCTACTACTAAAAATGGTTAACAATTAGACAATAGCTGAAGCAACAAGCAAAGCGATTGCAGTGCTTGCGACACACAACACGTTGAGGACAAATTGTGTGCCGGCTGCCACAGTCGCCTCTCGACGCTTTGTTATCCTTTATGGCGTATCCTTTGTGCCTCAGTACTGCCCTCTCTCACTCTCTCTCCCTCTTTGTGCTTAAATAATTTGAAGCAGCTGCGCTTCAGCGGAGAGACAAGCGCAAGACCTAATGCCAACACCCAAAAAAAAAGAGGGAACCCTTCTTCTACCCTACTTAGGTCTACCCCCTAGAGCGACCCTCAAAAGCCAACAAATCGGACAACATTGCCTCACATCCTCCCATCGTCCCATCTCACCGCTCATCTCCTGTGCCATTGTCTGACATTTGAGCTAAAAGCTTCGAGTGGCAGCCCAAAACACTTTTCCAATTAGGGTTTTCTATAATGAAAAACTGTAACGGTTGTGCCGTTATTGCGCCAAAAGGCTTTTTTCGGCTCGACGCAACTCAACTCAACCCGTCTCGTCTGGTCTGGTCTCGACTTGGCTTCGCTCGCTCGCTTGATTCGCTTCGCTTGAAAACATCTTCCAAGGACATGACCAAAAACGCTGTCAACACCGCTTCCGCTGCCGAATGCTGTGAACGATGCTGTGTTCCCGTTGTTGTACAACAAGTTTTCTTCATTCCTTCCCTTTATTTTTTGTTGCTTCCAATTTTTTTTTAATCACTTTTCAGGGTCTAGCACCCGGTATTCGAGTTGTTGTTGCTGTTGCTGCCTCGACTGCTGTTGCTGTTGCTTAACCCACTTGGAAGCGCTTCTTTGGGCTGTTTACATGCGCAATTTGCTCAAGTGTTTGCTGTTTATATCATTAAAACATCGCAGGATGCATTGTCTATAAAGTTGGCCAAGACAACATAAGCACAACTTGATGATGGCACAGCCTTTGGGTAAATAAGCAATGTAGATAATGGGCCCATAGCTTATGAACTTGAACAATCTTTTAACAGCACATAAAGATGCCTCCCACATACATATTATCCAGCAGCTCTTAGACTATAATCTATGGAACAAAATCTCAACTCTTCTGAGCTGATTTGTGATTAATTTCTAAGGGAATAATTAGACGTGTGCATGTATTTAAAGAGTCAACTTAAGATGCAGGCAAATTCAATAGATATCTAATCTAGAATTTTTGTATCACAATATCAAAGCTTCTTATCTTGGGAATAATGTTTGTACGATTTTAAGACCAGATTGTGGTACATGTATTTATCGAGTCTACTGAATATAATGTAAGGACTGCATAACATTTTGAATACTATTTAAATGGATGGTATCTTCGAAACTTAATCTGAGTAGTAAATAAACAGCAAACGATCTTGAAGAGACAATTGTTGTATTTATGATGGAAACCAATTGAACAATATAAAATAAGTTCAGCATATTGTGATTCATATATGTATATACTTAAATAAATATCTAAGCTTTAATCTATGAAATCTACTCGTAATCTAATATGTGATTAATTTCGAAGAGATCTTTGAGAGAAAAAAGATACTTTTTGTATATATAGTTTTAGTGTAGTAAATTGAATGTGACAAGTATTAAATTGTTATGTAAATGAATGTCTATAGATTATTTGTGATTAAGAAAGAATTAAATGCAAGTTAATTGCAAAATTGAATTTGCCAAAGTCTGGAATAAAGTAATGACATTTTGCAAATTGAAATTCAATGACGAAAGGTAAAAAATTAATAGATTATTAAACCCAATTATTGTTGCTATATTATATGAGAATACGTGCAACATCTAGACACACACACACATTCACACATACGCACGTAAAGAAGGCAGCAGCAGCGCTTTGGCCGTAATCTACTTGGCCTACTTGGGCTAAGTGCGCTTTTAGATAAAAGTCGCTGGCGAGGCGGCAAGGCACGCATTACATCCAAAGCGGACATGAGCGGCGGCGGCCAAGATGATGGGAAAAGGCGCGGGGGCGTGGCATCCTTGAAAACCCAACGAAGCTTAGATGAGTGCGCCCCAATGTTGTGCTACGGCATAATTTGTTGCTTGAAGTGAAAAATTGTCAAGCACATCTCAATGTTAATGTATACGGCAAAAAAAAAAAAAGCAAAAAATTGAACTTTTCGAGGTTACAGCATTTTATTGGCTTTGTTGTGGGTCTATAGCACGCACACACACACACATACACACACACACAAGCACATAAATACACTCCCACACACAGTTGGGCATAAATATATCGCATAAAATAGTCGCAAACATTTTCATGTTTATTTCGCTTGAAAGAGCGTAAAAATGTCTCTCCAAATTCTATGCTAACGAAAATTTGTAGCGTTCTGCTTAACTATGTTCAAATATTTCACTTTCTCTACAGCATATACCCTGCAAAATGGGTTAAACACAAGCTGTACACACTTTTGAGTCTTTTTCAAAATCAATAAATTCAATTTTAAACATTCTTTCGATGCATATTGAATCTGTTAAATTCATATAAATATTTTGTTAAAAAATGCCCTATGAAATAAAGTGTATACATATATTCGTGGCACATTCAGTTCTATGTTTTGCTTTTTTGGCGCTGCTGTCACAGCATGTGCGCTCTCTATGTCACAGTCTGAACCTCGGCTTGTGCCTCCGTCTGTGTCTCTAGCCTGGGCGTATGTAGCTGTAGTGGAAACATGCATCTCGTGTGTCGTACATCGTACAAAATGCAGCCAGGCGGCAATGTCACACGAAGGATAGAGACAGAAGCTGGCATCGAGAGTGACACGACAGAGTGGGCAACATTTTGGTTGTATAATCACTAAACACACACATAGAGAGAGAGAAAGCGACGCTTGCGACGCTTCAATATTAAGCCATATCCATGTCCAGACACAGAGCACAGAGCTAAGCAACCCAGGGGCGAAATGCACAAAACAATCACTTTAAGTACACTTGTATTGCATTCAACTAAAACTAAACCTTTGGCACCAAATTACCAAGCAATGCATAATTTACGAAGTTGGCTTAGCTAAATGCCGCTTTGGGGCGCAAAATAGATTGCATTCATATAAAACTTAAATGAACAATGAACTCTGACCGAAAAGAGCCAATTAATTATGCCATGATAAAACAAAGCACACACACACATTAAATGCATTATTAATAAATTACTTTAGTGCAGTCGATTATAGTTGCTTAATTAAATGCTTTTCTAGTTGATTAAAATGTGTAATTTATCTGTGTCTATATTAATAATTAAGAGTTCGACAGCATGTATTAATTGTGTATTAAATAAATAGCCTGAGGTAATTGATACAATTTAAGCAGCCATAGATAACATATAAATGAGTTTATAACTTCCGAGTAAGTTAGCAATTTAAAAGGATTTTAAATAAGTCTGGGTTTAGGTTATTGATACAATTTAAACAGCTGTAAATATAAATGTTGTTATTTAGTATTTCAGTTTAAATCTTCGAATCTTTAAATCTTGATTGAATGATTTGAAACTGATTTGTAAATACAAAATTAAAGATCAAAATATCTTGAAGAGTCAATTTGATGGTTTTGTATTTATTGATAGAAACCAAGTGAATAACTTAAGCAGCCGGAATTATAAATATATTTATTACTTCAGTGTTAATCTGTATAATCTGTTTTTATTTGTATTTAAAATTGACACAACTTAAACAGCTATAAATATAAATGTATTTATTTCTTATTTCAGTTGAAATCTTCGAATCAATCTATTTAAAATGACTCTAAATAAGTCTGCCAAATAGAACGCACTTATTTATTTCGCCATCATTGCGACGCGTTTTTAAATGGACTCTGACATAGTTGTCATTTCTCCCATTGAATTATCCAGCTTGTGTATCTGAATTGTGTCCAATGTCTCAATGTCTGCGATAACATCGTAGAGCAGTGATTACCCAAAGTTCTCAAAGCTGCTCGCAGTCACTTTTCCTATTCATTTCCTCTTCTTTTTTTTCCATGGTAATTGCTTTTTATCAGTCGACTCCTTTCAACCTCTGAAATTACTTCAATTCGCAGTCACAACTCGACTTCACACTGTCGTATTTTAATCCACTCGAAAATCTTTGCTTTAACCGCAATTTTTGCAGTCATAAGCAACAGGCAAAGGCAAAGGCAAAGGGACTAAAGCAGAGAGACAGAGCCTCGATTAAAGCCAATCTGGACTAGCGCCAGTTGAAAGCGGCATTAAGAATGCCTTGCCAGCACATAAAAAAGAAGGCAATAAAAAAAAATAAGAAGAAAGAAACGAAAAAAAGCGAAGTAAGTTAAGACAACAACTGCGAACGAGGCGGATACATAAAACCAAACAATTGCTAAAAATCAAATGTGACAACTTTTACCAAAATTAAAATCAGCAAAAGTAAAAAGCCAACAGCCAGAGGCGAAACATAAAAACGAAGAGCCAAGCAGTAGCAAAGAGAGACAACCAGATGGAGAGAGGGAGAGGGAGAGTGTGTGTGTGTGTGTGGTTGTTGTATAGCATTTGCTAGTGGGCGCTGGTCGGTGAGCGATGGGCGATGGGAGGAGGCGTGTCGTATGCCTTGGGGCAGTGGGCGAATCATTGATGCCAAACGGAAATGTGCGCACTTTCAAGAAGTGCACTAAAAATGGCGACGAGCACTTCCGTTGATGGCCTGGACTAGAAACTGACTAGCACAGTGAATGAGAGACCCACAGACTGCTGCTGCTGCTGCTACTGTGGCATGGCAGGGCTTGTTTTGTGCCTGCCACAAGCACACTCACACACACACACACACACACAGACAGTGGCTCACATAAAAGTTGAATGATAGTTGCAAGCGCCGGCAGCTGAAATCACGAACCCGGACAACGGCGTCGACAACATCAGCAACAAGAATATAAGCAAAAGACACTTTGCAATCGTTCGTTGGGCCATCACGTTTGCTTTGGCGTTACGTTGGCACTGTGTCTGCCCGTGTCTCAGTCGACAGACACAGACACAGGGAAGGACATGGCCAGCTATGTAAACAAGCGTCATTTCAAATTGCATTTAAAGTGCTTCAAATGCTTTGCATTTAGCTGGACGATGCTCGCTGCATTTTGCGATGAGGTTGCGACATCGCGTCGCATCGGTCGCTGTTTCATTAGTGGACAAGTTGTGCGCACAACATGGCGTATGATTAATATAATTACAGTTGCAAGTAATGAACAGCCAACATTGGTTTACCCCAAGTCACTAATTGCCAGTGCCACAGCGTAGCAGCTGTTCTCTGTCTGACATCTTTTTGCTTTGCTATACACACACATAGACAAACAGTTCTTCCTCTTTTGCTACGAAGGAGAAATGAAAGAATGTGAATGCGAATGAGAATGGGAGGAGAATGGGTAAAGTAACGGAACGAAACACTTGGCCTGGAAAGAGGCAATAAAATTTGGTCAAAAGCAGAAGCATAGATAAGCGTCAAACAGTTCACACATTTTACTGGGCCTGTCAGTTTCCGAGTTCCGCCACCGCCACCGCCACCCCCGTCTCCACCCCTCTCACTGTCCAAACTCTACTCTGTTCTTGTTCTCTCTGTCCCTCACTTCATTCGCTGAAAGTGCGCTCAAGCGTGAATATTATACGTTTGCTTTGCCACACCAAATGGGTGCAGAGGACAACAGGGGATAGGAGTCAGGGGTCAGACGATAGCATCCCTTACGCAACCACAACGGAACGCAACGCAACGCAACACAACTCAACGCAACACAAGGCAACGCAACGCAACGATATTGAAAACTTTTGATGAAGAACTTTAAGCAAAAGTTTCGAAAATGTGTATGAAGTATGAATGATTGAGCACAACTTTATTGTGCAGCAGCACAGGAAGCGAGAACACTTATATGTAGATTACTCTGAACTCTGAAAAAGTGAAAACAGATATATTCACAAATTTTTGGCGAAAGAAATGCACAACTAAATTTCCACAATAATTTATTGCATTCTCTTTGCAATATGTTTCATGGGTTATATTGAATTCTTGCGAATCATTTCAAGTGTCAAATATGAAAATATTTTGTTCGGGCAAATCTCTGAAAAGTGAATTTTGCTCAAAAGAAATACTCATCAAAACTTCCACAGTATTTTATTGCATTCTCTCCAAAACTATTTAAAATATTGAATTTGAAAATATTATATTTTTACTGACATATTGCTAAATATAAAATGTGAAACCAGATTGGTTCAATAATTAAATTTTGAGCAAACGAAATGCACAACAAAATTTCAACAGTATTTTATTGCATTTTCTTTGCAAAATGTTTCTTTAGTTACATATATTGAAATTTATGAATTATTTAAGCTCCATTTAATATGGTAATGTGTAAAAAGTGATATAGACGTATCGAAAATATAAAATTTGTTAAAATAAATGCACTATTCAAAGTCCACAATATATGATTTTTGTTTTAAACATTTTTCTTATTTGATATTTAAGCTATTTAGCATACTTTAAAGTGTTAAAGTTGAAAATAGTTGCTGATTGTGCCAAATCTCAGCTGTCAAACAAGTTCTTTTAACTTTGCTGCTGCTGTCAAAAAAATATGTGCAAAAGTTTTTAAAGCCTTCTCTGTCGCAATCATAAGACTGACAAACAATTTGCTGGCAGGCAGTGAAGCAGGAAGCCTTCGTCTCGTGACAATTGGCCAATAGGCAAAGCAGACGCAGCAAACGTAGCACTCTTGAAACGAAAACCTGAGAGAAAGGTAAGATTATGGGTCATGGGCCTCAAGCGTTTGGTTTTGATCTTTGCAGCGTAATAATTTCTTTAAAATCGTTTCGACTTTTTGCGAGTCGCGTGGCTGGCTAATCACAAGGCGTTGGCTTTGTTATGTTTATTATAATGTAGCGCAAAATCTGAAATGAGTTGGCAAATGTGGAGGCAACACAAAAAGTGCGTAGTGATTAGGCAACAGGCTGGAGGAGCCCACAGTAGCAGAGCGCGAAACTGGAGGAGAGCTGGAAAGCGCCAGTCGACAGCTCTTTAAATCATAAATTGAGCCCACAGGAATGCATATTAATATGCAAAGCACGCCAGTCAGTTGCCCCTCTCTGCTTCTGCTTCTGCCGCTGTCAAAGTGGGTGATGAGTGGGCGGTGAGTGGTTGGGTGGCGGGTGGGCGGGTGAGTCAACATAATGAATTATGCCACGCCTAACGAGACAACACAGCAGCAGCCAGCATGGCGCTAGAAATGCTGCCTGACTGCCTGACTGCCTTCTACTGCTGCTACGCAAGAGAGAAATCCAATAAAAATTCAATAAATTCCGCACAATGCTCGTAATGTTGCCCCGGTGTATGTGTGTGTGTGTGTGTGTGTGTGTGTGTGTGTGTGTGGGTGAGTGGGTGCGCCTGTGTATGTGCGTGCATGATAAAACGAACAGCAGAGAGCTCTGACTCTGACTCTCTACACGTGGGGTTAAACGAGCTTGGCAGCAGCAGCAGCAGAAGCAGCAGCCACACAGACACGATTTTGCCATGATGCTTTTATTTTCACAACATGCACACACAGCCACACTCGCAGCACTCACACGCACACACATACATACGCTTAATTTACGTTCGTTTTCGTTTTCATTTTTTCAATTTCTTATAGAGCGCCTAAAAATAGGCAACGGCCACGCGAACGGCAAAGGGCACGAAATGTGACCGGAAGTCGCTGTCGACCCCAAGAAATATGGCGCAAAAAAAAAATTAAATTTCATCCGAAACGTCTGCGAGTGCCGAGTCATTAATTGACGTCAAAAATAGGGTTAATGTATCACACACACACACACACTCGCACATACACTTATACACATAGATAAATATAGAGATGCTGTTTTTTCCATTCCACTTCCATCTCTTCGGTCTAGTCTTCAATTTGATGTCAACACAGTCATCAACTGACTGTCGTTTGAAATTGCTGGCGACCTTTTTGTGTTGCCTGCCAGGCAAATGATGCCTATTTGATCAGCAGCCGGGCAAAAGGATAAGCAAAATGAAGCGCCAAGCAACAAAAAGAAGAATACGCTCTGAAGCTGAAGCACAAGTTAAACGAATGCAAAAGGGAAAAAGCGAAAAAGGGACATTTTGAGTACCCTGTAGACGGCAATTGCCAAGCACTGGCTTGAATAACGCTGAGTAAATAAGTGTCATAGATAACACAAGGAGGAGGATACAGCAGGCATCAAAGGCATCTGGCTACTCCATCTGTTGATCTGTGCAGCAGTTAAGGCTAATGATGCCTTGTGCCATTTAACTAGACAGGGTATCTGCTAGTCATGTCACAGTTAATCGTAGCCATCGCTTGTGTTGTTCAGTTGGTTTTGCGCTTTGCAACGAGGAAGACATACTAACCTAAAGTCGTAGGCTGGCTGGGTCAGCAGTTAACCAGGACCCTCTTCTTGTACTCCACTTTGCCATCCAGCGGTTGTTGTTGTTCCTCTTGTAGTTGTTGTTGTTGTTGTTGTTGCTTCCTTTGGTGTTGGTTTCTATGTAAATTTTTATAAGCACGCGGCAAAATGTATGCGCAAATAAAATTAATACGAAATTGCCGTTTGTATTTTCTTTTTTCGGTGATAGTAGTTGTAGTTGTTGCTGTTGAGTAGATGTTGTTGTTGCGTTTATTGTTGTATTTCGATTGTTGCAGTTGTTAGGGGAGATTGCTTTTTTTTTCTCTATTTTTATTTGTTTGTATTATTTTTGTTTGAGGGCTTTTAGTTGTTGCATTGGTTGATAGTATTTAGCTTTTGATGTTATTTTTAAATTAAATTATTTATATGAGCGTTGAATTCTTGTTGTGGGTTTTAAATCAAATTGTGAAATGGATTAGATTTGACGAACGGCATCGACATTTTATTTTGTCTTGCTTGGCGTCTATTCATACTAGATATGTGTAATGCAGCCCGAAAGTATGCTTCAATTATTCAACTTTGGATCTTTTGTGAATAGGCCGAAAAGTATGCAACGATTTTTAACATATCAATATGTTGACGCCAATAGCAAACCAAAATAAATTAATAAATTATTGCACACAAATATTTCTGTTATTGGAAAAACTCTTTCTTTCTTGTTAGAATTGTTGAAAAATTTCCGAAAATTTACTTAACACACAAACACGCACGCACACAAATATGACGCGATGCCATAAAAGCAAAAAGACGACACAAAACTTTAGCCGCAAAAAATAGATTCCTACACTTTTGTGTTATCCTCTCTCTTTTAAGAAAAACCAAGCCAACGACGACAGAGCGCTCTGCTGTCGCTCGCAAAACACGCGCGCGTTTCGCCAGTTTGCTGCTTTCAAAAAATAACTCTAGGATACACAAAAAGACACGCCGTGTCCTTGTTGCTCTTGGTTCGTGTTAGTATTGGTTTGCGTGTACGTATGAGTGTTTGTGTGTATGTGTGTGTGCGTCTGCTAAGCACAAAGGTAAAACTTTGACTGCCAGGACGGCTTGTTGTTGCTGTTGTTGTTCTTTGCTGACTGACTGGCTGTTGATATAATCATGAGAGTGTACGAATTTGGCTTAAAAAGCGAACGACAAATTAACGACGAATGGCTGAGCAAACGGAATGAAAGCGAAACGCAAGTGCACGAGAAATGTGTATAAAAATACATTTAGTAATAAATTAAATGATTTGCACACTAACCCCAAACACACACGCACACACACACGTACACGCGCGCAAAACTAACGAAGCGGAGCAGTGACAGCATAAAACACACACACACACACACATACACACACAGAGCAAAAGGACATGAACATAAATACATAAATAGTAGTATATTCGTTGCTTGATTTCTGCCTATTTTCGTGCACAGTGGGCGCCGATTCCTGTCTCTCTCGGTGTGTGTGTGCGTGTGTGTGTGTGAGACTGCGACGGCGACTTCGACTGCGAGTGTATGCGTGGGTGTGGGAGTGGGTGCGGGTAAAGAAGCGGAGTAGACGACGTGTATTAATGCCGCCGCTGCGCTGCTGGTGCTGCTGCCCGACGTAGCTTAGCGCGCAAAAACCGACAGATACACGAGCATTTAACACCCAAAATTGCGTGGCGCATGTTAAAAAGGGAGTAAATCAGGCAATGACAACAGCAACTTAGAAATAACTGAATATTCTACAGTTGCATTCATATTCTCATTTTTCCAATCACTTATTTCACATTCACAATTGCAAATTTAATTTGAATATTTCAATTTTTTTTAGAACACTAGTTAACTTTTTCCCTATTTTACTTGCATATTTGTGTATGTGTGTCTTATTTTTCCGAGCTTCGATTTCTGTAGCGCGCTTTTGTACCGCTCACGCTTATATCCTGTACTCAACTGAAGGAAGCCTTTTTTATGATGAATTCAGACTTTTTGTTTCCTTAAAAAAAAGCTGTTGCAAAGCTCCTGTATCGAGGTGTGACCACATGTAAATTTTCTAAAATATACGTTTTAGCACCGAACACGAGATATACCAACATTCAAACCGCGATGATACAAGTTCATAGCAATTCCGATAAATATCTAAACAACGTAAAAATAGGCGCGTGATTTAAAAGAAGCTTTTGTGGTTGTCGTGCTATTCAAAATTGTATTCTAAATCCACTAATCAGATTTCTGTTAAAACAATTCTATAGTATGGTATTTTTTTGCCAATTTCACTACACTTTCTCAACTGTTGCAGTGTTTATTCGCATATTAGCCGTTATTTAAACTGATCGTAACTAACACTTCCGATTATAGAAAAATGAATAAATTAAAAAAAAAAACACATCAGTGCTTTGTTCAGTTTACTTAATGATTTAAATTACAAATGTACATGCTTATTAAATGGCATACATATAGACTTATGTATAAAAAATCATTCATAATATATATACTATATTGTAGTATAGTAGTTTCAACTGCAAACACAACAACATCAGTTTCGTATTGCTAAACAATTAAGCAGGCATTCGCATATACATACACGTGTCATAATTGCTTCGAATAATATACAAATCATTTAAAAGGTCGGATGGTTACGTATGAAATACACATCGTATTCCTTTTCGATCCATTTGATTAGCTTGTCTACATTCTTAATGACTGTTGCCTTGTCCACAATAGAATCAAACACGGCATACAGTTCATAGGTGGCTGTTACCCAAGCAAGCACGACTTCTCGCTCCTTCACCTCATAGATTAATTTCAGTGGCCTTGCAGTGTTGTGAATGCGATGCAACGCGCTGCAATAGATGGCCTCGAGGCGCTCAAATTCTTGAAGAGATTTGTATGGATGCCTTAGCATGGGGCACAGCAATTGAGCCATTGCCCTTGGTTTGTACAGAAAATGCCGCAAATCGGGTATGTTGACCACCTGCTGATATAGTTTCGCATTGTACGGCTGCTGTAGCTCATCCTTGATGGCCTGAAGACAAAGACTGCGGCGCAGCTTTTCCGTGATGCGCTCCTTGGCTTCGGACAATGTGTGGAAGTCATCGCGATCTAACGACATGAGCAGCAGGCAGGCCGCGCAATCATCTGTGAGATAAGAAACATGCGCATGCAAATAACCATTCATAAAGAATTTGGGCAAACAAATCGGAGTCCAATTTTCGGAGTTCTTGAATGACTCCGAACACTCGATAAGATTGAAGATCAAACGCAAGTCCGCCGAATGAATGGGCTGGTCCTTCATCCGCACCAAAGCAATCAATTTATTATTGGCTATCAGCACGGCAAACACCAGATTCTTGATCTTTGAGCAATTGCTTTGTATGGCGCTCACAATGGTCGAACGCACAGTCGTTGGCAGTGGAAAGACGCGAATAGAGTTGGTCAAAAATGTGAAGATATTGTTACTGACTGCGAACAAACAAGTACATAAGATACATCAGATATTACAAGCATATAATTAAAGACTTACCCCTGGCATTGCTGCTATCGTTCGCCAGCAGATTGTAGATTAAACGCTCACTACCGGTTAGATGTCGTCTTAAATCAAAGTTCTTGCGCTTCTCGAAAATTTTGGAAATGTGTGAATAGGTGAGGGTGGAGAGTATTTGATAGTATACGTCGCTGAAAAAGAAACATGACCAACAAAAAGAATTAGCTGCGATTAATCACAATTAATTTGATTACTCACCTAAGTTGAAGTTGCAACTGTTGAATGCTCATATTGGTGCGCGAGGCAGCCACAAGAATCAGAGAATTACGCTGCATGAAGGCAAACTTAACGCCGCCCGCATGTATAGATGTTATGGCATCTTGACCAAGCTGTACAAAACTTACCAGCGCCTGTATGACGCCAAATAAAGTGACAAGCTTATCCTCGTTTCCATGCAGCGAATAAATTGGTTTGCCCGCCTCGCTCAATATAAATATGTGCTTCTTCTGACCACGCCACACGCTGTCATGCTGATAATCAAAGGCATCTTCGTCCAATGCATTTGATGAGCCACTATCCTCGGTCCTGGCGCTCGTTGAAGTGCTCAGCGCCAGCGATTCTACGGAAGTAGCTAAATCTCTAGATTGTCCCGCAGCTGCCGCTGGGCCATCCCCGTCTGGGCTGAGCGCCGAACGTGGTCGCGAACGCGTGCTCAGCTCATTACGCAGCTCCGAGATAATACTATGACGCTGTTGCTCAGCCTCTGCTTCAAGTTCCGCCTCCTGGTAGAGATCGCCAGCGCTGAGCTCGCGTTCGTCTTGCTCTGGCTCACTCTCCGCATCCATGAACTCACCACACGCTGAATTCGTGTCGGATGTGGCGACATTTGGGGGCGTTTGGTCAATTTCCATGATTAAATTGTTAAATTTGCAAACAAAACGTAAACATTATTTGCGTTTCTTGGCACTCTCGCGAAATAAGTGTGCCCACAAGTTGCAATTCGATAAAAAATACCATATAATTATATTCTTCGCGAACAGTCGGACCATATGTAGTCATTCAAAAAATATACCATATAAGCAATTGACCACAGTTTTACTAAACGCGTCCACACTGCTTTCATGTTATGAAAACAGCGGCTGCAGCACGCGTAAAACAATGTTGAGGAAAACTTTCAATAATTGTAAGTTAAATTGAATTAAACTGCATATAATTATTACTATTGTTTCTTGCACATTGCAGTGCCTCGCTTTGGCCAACTGTGCGCACGCCAAGTACGTCCACAAAGCACACAAGTTGCAGCCGCCGGGGCCACAAATGACGTCGAACCCGAGGACATTTCCAACGTTGAGGAGCGCATTTTAAAACATGCCGACTACTTCCAGGTACACAATCTGTTCACAGTGCGCGATCTGTTTAACGCACGCGTCCACTATGGCCACAAAGAGGGCTCTCTTGACGATCGCATGCGTCCATATCTCTATGGGAGTCGCCTGGGACACCTGATCTTCGATTTGGACAAAACGGCCGCCCATTTGCGTGATGCCCTCAATGTTGCGGCACACATTGCCTTTCGGGATGGTATCATCTTGTTCTTCAATCGCAACGCCCTCAACGCTCAGTTGGTGGAGCAGAAAGCTAGGGAGGCGGGAGAATTCTCGCACACACGCTTCTGGCGTGGCGGCATCTTTACCAACGCAAATGTACAGTTCGATGCAGTGACTCGGCTGCCTGATTTATGTATTTTCCTCAACACACAAAACAATGTGCTCACCCAGCATACGGCTGTGCGAGACTCTGCCAAAATGGCCATACCCACAATTGGCATTGTGGACAGCAATTGCAATCCCAATTTAATCACTTATCCGGTACCCGGTAATGACGATTCGCCTGCTGCCGTCGAACTCTACTGCAATCTGTTCAAGGAGGCCATATGGCGTGGCAAGCGAAAGCGCCGCGAACTTCTGGGGCTACCGCCACTGGAGGAAGGATTGTCATCCAAGGATCGACGCAGTCGCAGTTTTGTTAAGAACTAGAAAAAATGATGCTTTACTATTGTACCCATTAAATTGTTAATAAAAATATGTAAAAAAGAAAACCGACGCACGCTATTTCTATTTCGAAATGTTTCTAGAGCAATTCATCCCTTGCTGAATGACAGTTCAAATTACTTGATTACATCTTGGAATAAGTTATTACATTTATTATATGTTACATGTATTGTAGATATCAGGCTAAAAAGTGATGAAACGATGTCCATCTTACAAACTAAGTATAACGTTCACTCCAAGCCACGTTCTAGGGTGGCAGCAAAGTGCCACCCTTAACGAAATTGGTGTTGTAGCTAGCATAAAATGGATTACTACTGCCGTTGTTGCCGCTACTGCTTCCGGAGCCTGCGGCAGTGATGGCGACATCCTGGCCACCGTACACATTGCTGTTGTACCCCTGAGATTGGCCAAAATAACCAGCAGTTATATCGGGAAACTGTCCAATTGGTGGTGGCGGTGGCGGCGCACCAATGACGCCAGCTGGCTGACCAGTTGTTCCTGATGTCGTTGTTGTCAGCTCCCCACCAATGCCACCTTTGATAGCACGTCCAGTTCCAAAGGTTTGCTGTTTGTTGCGCATCGGCAACACTCCGCGGTGAAATGTATTCGGGTTATCCTTGCGCTCCCAGCTGGTCACCGCCTGTTTGCGCACATAAACCTGCCCACCAGTGGCATCAGTTTTATGTGTATTCTGCTGCACCCAGTGCTCGGCATGTTTCACAGTCAACATCGCCTTGTGGGCACCAATGTAGTCCTCGGCCTTTTGCAAACGTTCCAGCTGCCGTTCATCGAGTTCGTTGCGCGGCAATTTGCTCAACCGTTGCACGGTGCGTTTCCAGTTGTGAAACTCACGATTCTTGAATGGTTTCATCGCCTGTCGATACTCGCGCCACTGGCGCTGGCGATCCTCCTTGGTGCCGGGAGGTGCCTCTTCGAGTGGTGGAGGCGCTTCAGGTCGTTGTATCCACTTTCCATCGATTTGTACAAATGTTCCCCCATTCTTTTTCTTCTTCACCACTGCTTTGGTGGGCGATGCTGTATTTTGGTTGCTCGTGGTACTGTTGCTATTGCTGCTTCCGGCTGTTGTTCCTGGTGCTGGAGGCGGCGGCATCAGTGCTGTATCCTTTGAAGTGCTATTTGGGGTATTGTTGGTTTTGTATTTTTTGTTCGGTTGATTCTGTTGCTTGTTCTTATTGTTGTTCCCTTGTCGCTGAGCGTTGTTGTTGTTGCCCTTGTCCTTGGGCACGAGATTCCACAAACTGGGACACTTGGGCATGGGCGGTTGAATGGGCGGTGAGCGATGCTGTGGCGACATCATGTCCTGCCAAAAAGGCGGCGCTTGCATCGCCCTTTGATTCTTGCGCGGGCCTGGACAAGGACCCATCATGTTGCCGTGTTGAGGTGGCATCATTGGGGGCGGTCCACAAGGTCCTGGACCGGGTCCAAAGTTGCTGAATCCCATGGACATGAGGGGAAAAGGCAGCGGAGGCGGCCGATTCATGGGTGAGAATCCATTGTTATTATTATTGTTGATGTTGTGATGATGATTGTTATTGTTGTTGTTGCGATTGCCGTTGCCATTAAAGCTGTGTTGCTTGTCATATTTGTTTTGATTCTGTTGTCGGCCATTGCGTCCTGTTGTTGTTGTTGCTGCTGCCTCGCATTCCGTCTCATTGTTGGCTTCAGCTTCCTTGCACTTTTTCCAATCTGCAAATGACATTTTCAGCGGTTTGGCGGCTGCATCGTCCTGAGCTTCTTTTTTCATCGTCGCCTCCGAAGGCGGTTTGTCGCCTTCAGTGAGCGTATTTTCGGCCATTTAATAGATATTTTACACTTATACTTAATGATTATTTGTTAAATGTTAAGAACGGGCGCAACAACGAAGGGTGGTTGTCGTGAAAACTTAGAAATCAGGCCGATAAATTATTGCAGGTGCTCGATAGTCCAGGGCTGCTTTGCGTTCCTGATTATGGTTGCCACACGACTGTTTCTATCAATAACAATGCCAAGATTATTAAAAACGTTATGACTTTCTTGTGTTAATAATAAGTTTTTCAAGGCTAATATGATTCAATATATGTTGTACTTATGAATGGCTTCGGTTAATGCTAAAAATCGAAAAATATTTTAAAGTAGCATATCGATTAATTTTAGCAATAACAATCCAAATAAAACTATTAAAGTTCGTGTATTTTTATAAGTAGCTACAAAATTATCCAACTGAATTAATTACAAATAATGTATTTTACGATTTCAAATAAAGCGATTAATCGTTATTACCATTGCTACCGATAGCACCGATAACGATATTGCAGATCTAGTAGTCGCAGAGATTTTTTGGTAAGCTTTCAGTGAATTATTTTGTATTTGGTGTTTAATTGTGCAAATTACACTTCCAAAAAAGCGCATGTAGTCATTTAAATACTCTAATCGGCCACAATTATTTGTCGTGGCTCAGCGTGGCATTTGCTCGCAAAGTGGTGAACAATAAAAAAAAAAAGTTACAACAGCAAGTGAATCGCTGCCTGCGCAGCCAACGCGTAGTTTCTTCTTCCATCACACGTATAATTTTATTACTCAATTTTGTAAGAATATCCACACGGTGGCACATAAATTTAAACTAAATAATCGTCAAGTCAAATAAAATTGATGTAAGTCGGTATGAATTGATAGCATTTGTGAAGTAACGCATCATATTTAACGGCACACTTGCCCTACGCCCAAGACGACGTTAACAGCGCAGTCGCTGCCACAGTCTCTGCCTGCGTCAACATCATGGCGTCGCAGTCGCAGTCTAGAGTCACAGTCATATTTGTTGTTGCTATTCTCGACATATGATTCAATAAGTGGACATGATCGCTGTTGTTGTTGCTGCTACTGCTTCTTCTATTGCTGTTCGCTGTGGCGGTTTTTTGTAATATTTCTGTGTGTGTAAATGCTATTTAAAATCAGAATCTATGTGTATCTGTAGCAGCAACATCACCAAGCGAAAGAGTCGAAAGCCAGCAACAATTAAGCGTCGCACGCTTTATTTTTGTTAATGAAACTTAAATGCCGCACGGCGTGTACACACACACTTACATGTATTCATACTAACAAACGGCCATTGTGCCCGTTTTTTGTGCAAACCTTTTTTTGGAATGTTCGTACGCAATTGTCATTCATATTTTGCAATGAATCACAGAGCTCTTTCCAAAGAGGTTATGCTAAGTGTACGTTAATACTTTTTGACTAGGCCAGGCATTGGAACTATAATAAATCTCATTTTATCAGTTAGCGCTTATCATACAGTTGCAAATGCGATATACACAATGCATATATTATGTACATAAGCCCAATATATACAAATGTATTTACATACATACATATGTATGAGCGCGTTTGCTGCGGCGCAATTTAGGCACATTCAAAACGTCTTGTAAATGGTAAATGATACCGATAATTTCAATGTCTGTTAAATAATTGTTATCGTTGGTCTAAGACGATACAAATTTAAAAACAGTTGCAGCAAAATTTGACCTAATTTGCCTTACAGGGGGAGGTGCGGAATCGCTTCTACGACTTCTTCTTCCATACTCAACTTTCGCAACATTCAACAAAACACAGCAAAACAAACGAACGAACAACAAACCAGAGAGATAATAAAACAGAGCTTCTTAAACTAACAAAACACAATCAATCGAACGAGGATAAGAGAGTCATAGGCGGAAACTGAAACAGAGGCAGAATGGCACACACACATCTGGGCAGGGCTGTCAAAAACATTGAGGCGCCACGTCCGCTCAAGACACAGTCGCGGTCGTCGCTGAAGAACAGCTACCTGGTGATTGAGGAGCTGATACAGCTGATCGATAATGTGACTGTCGGTCTGCAGTCGTGCAACACGACCACGGAATCAATAACACTTCTGTTGCACAACTTACGCGTCCATGGACCGCAGCTGGAGGCGGTTTCCAAGGATACGCTGGATCGAGCTTTTGTTGTGTTCCGCAATGCTTCGCAGGACGAACGATTGAACATAATGACGCGTCTCAAGCTGCTAGAACTGATCGAATTACGTGCCAATAGCTGGGAAGACAAAGACACAATTGCCTACTACAAGTCCAAGCAGCAGGTGTCCAATGTTGAGGTGAGTTTGTAATGACTAAAGTGTAGTAAATGTATAATTGTCTTTTCTTTAATTGCAGCTACCCGCTGAACAATATCAACACGATGCCACCGGCATCGTTGGCAACCAGCAAGCCTTTCTCAGCACCTCCCCCACATTTGGTGTCAGCGTCGGTGGCGCCTTGGGCGCTCTTGGCGGCGGCAGCGCTGCTGCAGCAGCTGCGGCTGCATTCAATGCAGCAACAGTTGCTGCTGCGGCCCAGGCAGCTGCCATTGCTGCGGTCGGCTCACCCAATCAACAGCATCTGCTGTTGCCGCCTGGTGAAGTCATCCGCAACTCTGGCAAGTTCCCAAAGCCCACCAAAATTCCGGGCAAGACGTACTGCAAGGATGAGGTTGTCATACGCAATGCTGACTCTGGCAAAGGTAAGTATTATTTGGTTGTTGTCTACAACATTTATCCTATACATTCTTATCTTATCTATTGGCCACAAGTGATGGGCATTAAAGGGCGTCGTGTTCACATGATTGAGGAACTTAGCGAAACAATAATATCGTTTCAAAGAGGTAACCAAAAAGCAGCTACTTTCTCTTTAAGCACACAGCAAAAATTCCACAAACATTCATTATGTTTCGTTTTGCAAATTGGCTTGCTTTCAATGGGGTTAACGCACATTTTATAAATATTATTTTAACTGTTAATGCATCTAAAGAACAACTTACACAAACCCACTCATTCACAAACAGCACGTTTCACTGAAATCCATATATTTTCAGTTTCATTTTTGTTTTTCACTAATTGAATCACGGCTCGTTATTTCTCAATAAACCATATTAATGCATTTGTATATAACACTTATTATTGCAAACTATTAAAATTGTGATTACTGATTTTACTATTAATGTGATATACTCCAAACGCAGTCAATCCTGGCGCTAAGGAACGTCTGGTGCAGATTACCGGACCGGCCGAAGATAAAATCAAGTAAGTTACTGAATAATATATTTCTTTAAAGCGGTAAGCAGAAGTTAAGAATTGTAGAGAAGGATGTAGTTAGATATTAAACTGAAAAAGAAAAGCCTTTTTATTAGTTGAATATTCTAATTAAAATGAATTCAATGTTTTAGTGGCAGCATTATATTTCAGAATATTATTATTGGCAAACAACAAATGTTAATTTCGTGTAGGAACTATTTAATATATGAACAGTCAGAAGATACACCAATTTCGTTATAAAAATACCAAATATTGCAGCCGTGATTACAGAAGAAATAGCTTTTAATTACTGAATTAAATTCTCACATTTTCATGTCTCTTGCAGTTATGCCAAACAATTGATGGAAGATACCATTCGTCGCAACGCTTCACCAGTGCGTCTGGAGCCTGCACCATCGGCTGGCGGTGCCGGTGGCTCTTGTTCGTCGCTGAACTCATCGAACTCGGATGATGCCGTTGTCGTACAACCACGCACTCCAGGTGGGAGCAGCAGTCTGGCCAATCGTTTAAGCTTCAATTCGGCACAGAATTTTATGACCGCCACTGCGGCGGCCCAGCAGATCTCGCAGCATCATCAACAACAACACCAGCAGCAGCAACAGCATCATCACCATCAGCAGCAGGTTGCCAATGCGGCTGCGGCGGCAACAGCTGCTGCCGGTAAAGTTTTGCGACCCAATCAGCAGCTGCTTATGCATTCATATTCCACAAACGATGCTTCCGTAGGTGAATACAAGTTCACGGTGAACGTGGGCCAGCATCTCATCAAGATCACCGGCGACTGCTGCGAATTAGTGCGCGTACGTATCAAATTATTGGTTGTAATCTACACTCAAGTAATTACATTTTTTATTACTTTGTTCGGCAGGTGGCAAAGCTGGTGCTGGATGACTATTTTAGCAGCTCAGAGTTCTTGGCTTCCATAGAGGCGGGCGCTGCGTTCGATGGTACTTCTCTGGTCAGTCCGGTGACAACACCTTCCACACCATTACCTGGGTCAGGACCGCCGCAATTTATGATGGGCAACCCATTGCCGTTGGCTGATAGCGGCATCGGTCTTAACTATGCGGCTGGACAAGGCAACAACAATGGTGATGGCGATGACGAAGTCTTTGCCGAACCAGTCAACGCCAATGGTGGAAGCAATCAAAATGGCCTCGCGCGCTCTCGTCGCAGTCATTTCTCACGTAAGGAGTCTACACCAGAATCAAAGGCTGTTCGCGAAAAGTTCGAGCATGAACAGGCTGTCAATTCTCTCAAGACGAATACCTGTAAGTGGTGAAACTAGTCGTTATAAAACTGGTTTCAAATCGTTTGCCATTGTTCTCGAATAGTGTCAAATATACTGATATTTATTGCAGCACGCGTCTCTTATGATATTGAACATTTGATGTACTACTCGAAGAGTCCGCACGCCTGGGCGCTGCCAACAGAGTGGCTAAAGATGCTGGAAACTGTGCCGTCGATTCTACGCAATAAGGTAATTCAACCCGCTGATGTGCATCTTTTTGCATCGCTCAGCGCTGATATCACTCTAGCACATAGTTCGCCATTAACAACTACTACAACCACCACCATAGGAGACGCTGATCAGCTTTCTGGACTCCCAAAAAACACCACAATCAATTGTGTCCCCAATAATCAATATGCAAGCAATCAGAACCATGTAATTAACAAGCAATCACCAATGCAATCAAAGATCATAACTGTAACGCTAGATAACACATCCGAACGCAAGGTGATCTCTTATGAACGCGATCGCAAGCTCTACAACAAGCAATTACAAATAATAACAAATACAATGGAGGCATCTGCCTCAGCATCAAGTGCATCAAGTAAATGCCGCAGCCAACAGCAGCAGCTGCAGTTGCCGCTGCAACAGCAATCACAAATTAAGACCGTATTCCAGCGCTATAGCGAGAACGATGAGTTTTCACTGGCCATGTGTGATGCATACTCCAGCGAGGAGTTTAATAACAATAATCGTGCTCTTATCTAAAAGACATTTTAATAACAATCTCATTAGAAATATATACCGACAATTTAATATTTCGAAGTAAGCAGTTCAATTCACAAACTGATCGAATACCAATTCATAAAAGTTATGCTCAGTATTCTTATATTATAGAATCCAAAGAACAAAACCAAAAAAGGAGAAGTTTCATCCAAATAACATTTAATTTTTCTAGTTGTAGGCTTTATCTTTGAAACAAATATGATTCTCTTATATATGTATACATATATAAATATATTATTATTAAAGTTGACATTGAAAGAGGAAGCGAAGAGGAAATTAACGTAAAACTTTAAAGGAATCTGTGTTTTGGCTGTGAAACAGATTTTAGTGTTCGCTAGAGTTATTCTAAACGTTGCCGGTCAACCCGAAACAAATTCAGAATTCACAAAACACCTCACACCTTACAAATAACAAACGTACTTACACACACATACACACATTGTAATTAATGTTTAACAAGACTAATTGGAAAACCAAGGGTTAAATGTAATAAATCTAGAAGTAAGCGTTTTTTAAGACATTCCCATCAAATTTATATAGATTCATACCAGTCATACATATATACATATGTAAAATAAAATAATGACTTGCAAAGTCAAAGTGCTTGGGCTTTATCTAACTCCAAATTCAACATACCCAATTCACACGTCCATAACTTCCACAAACTCACACCTGCACGCTTACACATAATACACACACTATCACATTGAAGGTAAGAATTTTATGTCTATAAGTGATGGTATAAGATTAATGTTTTCCTTTACACTTCGACTTAAAATGTTTGTTTTGTTTGCACAGGATCTACAGGATGAGAGCCAGCGGTTTGATGGTGAGAAATATCTAGCTAGCATTCAGAGTGCTACCAAACGAAATATTGTGGCCGCCGACGAAACTGAAAATTTGGATGAATAACAATGAAAGAAGAGTATAACATTTAAAACTTATAAACGATATAGATATTGGAAAACCAACACGAAGAGCATGATGAAGAATCAAACTAAATAACTGACAATAGCTAATCTTTATGTGTAGGAGTGTGTCTGAGAGTTATTGACTCATTGGGGGAGGGGATATCTAAATTCCCAAGTATATTGAGATTATATATTTCAACACTTTTGCTTCCAACACACACGAACTATCTTTCTGTTTTTGTACTATGATTTTTTTTAGCTTTAGCATGTCACTTACATTTCTTAATATTAAAAAAATCGACCAAAAAAAAGTAAATCAATCAAAATGAATTCTAAATACTAACCTAAGTTAGGAGCTATTACATATAGAAAAGCGACGACGATTTATATGGAAAATGTTCAAGAAAATCAATCATCTTAGACTTTGATGATCAAACGATGCTCTTAGTTAAGTATATAGAAACGATGAATATATATTTTACTAATATACTTTCTATGAGGTAAACAAATAACAAAATGCAACTAATTGATGGAAACGCTCGAAACGTAACGGCATTATTCAAATTACGAAAACGCGGTTCGAACTTTAATAACGGCCAAAATGAATGGAAATTTGCATTTTTATTCAATAGTAAACGAAATCTTAATTTTCTCTCAGCAACATTTCATAATTCTCTCAAATTCATCTTTATTTTCTTTTTTGTACGTAACCAATTCTCAAGAAGAAAAAATGAAAAATGTATTTAATGTTTTTGTTTTCGAATTACTTTTGTATTTTTCGATTAACTTGATTTATTCTTTTTGTACAATGAATATCGGTTGAAAGATTTGTAATTGTCTTTTCTCTAGTCCAATGCGTTATGGAAACTTTAGTTTTTTCTATATTTAACAAAGCCAAAATTCTGGAATTTCTGTTTATGTTTTAGCTAATTTAATTAATTTATTATAAATTATATATTTTCTAAACAACAACAAAAATGAAACCGTTCACATATGCTATATAAATAAATTGAATAAATATCAGTGAATTTATTTAATTTCATTCATTGTTTGTTTTTTATTTTACTCTCCAACAAAACACAAAATAATACAACGATAACGATTTGCTAGATATGTTTATTTTATTTAACATTTATCTTTGGCACTGAATATAAACAACAATAATACACAATCACAATAACAATAGTTTCAATCTTGATATGTAAAGGATCAATTATTTATAAATATTGAAGCTTGAAACTTAAGCAATACAAAACCGAAAACTGTGCGGTTATCCAGGATATACGATAATACTACACATATATATATATATTATATATTATATGTGCCAAAGTTACGCAATAGGAGACAAATACGGAGCTAAAGAGATGGCAAACAACATCACATTGGTTATCGTACTATATATGTGTGCATATATGCATATTATATATGATATTTTAATATATATATATATATTTAATTTTTTTCGTTTTTTCTGTGTATATAGTTTTTAGTTGCCCAATAAAGGCCGTCGATCCGTAGTACCACGTTGGGTGGAGCTTTTCGGTGAGAGAAAGTCAAGAGTTGCAGGCATTTTAGGGAAAAGAATGATTCAAGTTAGTCATAATGCTGAATCTGCGCCATCAGCACACAAAATACACACACAATCAATACACCAAAACCAATACAACATCAATAGCAAGTTCACGATCAACTAGACTCAATATTCACGTACATTGATGTATGATATGTGGCCCGCTGTGACGGCGACATATTCAAATTGCCCTGATGCTTGCGATCATAGGCCCATATAATGCACGTAGCCAATAGCGAAACTGCAAGCAAGGATGTGAATGAATATAAAACTTCTACAATTTATCAAATTTGTCTAAGCGAATTACTTACTCAGAAGGAACAGCATAAAAAAGAGCTGCAACCAGAAGTGACTGCCACCGCTGCTATCAACGATCATGCCAGCGACAATGGTGACCACAGCCAGACCCAAATTTTGCACTGATTGGCAGCTATAAATTAAAAATGAATTCATTTATATTTGCAATAATTACAATCGCGTAATTCTACTTACAAGCCATAGGCCGTGCCCAGCTGATACTCGGGCACAATCAATGCCACCAACGGCCAGAGACTGGCAGCCAACATGGAGTACGATAGTCCCATAACACACATGCTGATGTACGGATTCAAATGGGTGAATGTGAGCAACATGTGCGCCCCAAGCGTGGCAATTGTCGCCACAAATACCCAGGTAACATTGCGTCCCACCTTATCGATGATAAAACCAAACAGAGGTGATGCTATCGCCGAGATCAAATACACAATCGAATTGACATTGTTCGCCTGTTCGGGCGTCATTTGGAAATTGGATATGAAGAAGGCTTGTCCTAGCGCCACAAATGGAAATATGGCCACATAGTAGGCCACACAGACTACGGAGACCATCCAAAAGTCCATTTTAAATGAGACGATGTCACTCAGCTTGGCAATCTCGCCGCCCGGATTGTTATTCCTTTTAAGTATGCGCTCCGCTCGCTTATCCATCCATCCTAGAATTAAATATTTGTTTTATTTGCGATCTTATTGCTTGTATACGATATAGACTTACCCAAAATGAGAGTACATATCAATGACATGACACAGGTGCTCGAGGCAATGAAGAGTGCCACGCCCAAACCAGTATAGCCAGCATACAATTTGGACACATAACCGTAGAGGGGTTGCATTATCCAAAAATTGACAGTGCTACCAAAGCGTGCCACCGACAATTGCAGACCAAAGACCATGTTTAACTCCTTGCCTTTGAACCATAACACAGCATAGCTATTCTGTGCCACGGCCAATGACTCGGCGCCAATGCCAAAGATGAAGCGACCCACAATCATTAGCCAGAAGTGGCCAAATAGAGCGCCAGTGGAGAATATCAGTTGGCCCAATAGCACGATTAGCATATAAATGATTGTTCCCATGCGTATGCCAAAGACACGATCGATTAAAAAGCCGCCAACGAAGCAGAGTACAATATTTGGCCAGGAGTAGATGGAATAAATGAAGGTGAACTCGGTGGCATTTAAATTTAGCTCCTTCTGAAATACATCCTGCAAGGCGCCCGGATTATCATAGCAAAAATAGGAACCTGTTGCAGGGAGCGGCAATATAATTAAGGGAAACTTCATTCTATTTAGTGGACTCACCAAAACCCAGCAAACACATAAAGACCAAGGCCAAAAATCGATGCGGTGTGCTGTCAGGATCACAGCATCCCGGATCCTTGGGCACAGCCAAAACCGTATCCCTTGTGCTGCGTCTACGCACCACAGGCTTCGCCTCATCATCGCCACTGCTGCTCGAGCAATCCACAATGGGCAGACGCTCCTCGCGAGACATTTTCCTTGCTTAGTACAAAGCAAATATAAACGAAGACCGGAAGTAATGAATTACGGATGTGAGGATGGGAATGTATGTGAATATATGTACGCTAATGCTTAGATGAGTTCGAATATTAGGCTTCGATTGGGGTTCGCCTGTTTTTTTGTGCTTTTTTGCAGCCTGCGGCTGACTTCTATTGTTGCTGCTTATCACTGGCCCACATCGTATTGTATTGTTGTTGTTGTTGCTTTATTGATTATTTCACTGCAAGTGCAAGCGCCCTCTAGCGTCGTCACTCTGGTTCGAATTGCTTGATGTTTAGGGGGCGGGGGTTGGTGAGAGGGAGGTTGGTTTGTAGTTAATCTGCCATAGAAAATGGATTTAGAAATACATAGTTAGAAGCTTAAAAGTCACGCCATCGACGAGTGAATGGAACCTCGTTCCAAGTCCGTTACACAAACAAGAGGAAAAATCTTGTCAGTTTGTTGGACTAACGGTAAATGCGTTGCTAATCAATTAAGTACATGCATTGTGCGCGGCTTTAGTGAAGCATTAAGTGATAGACACCTGGTTTAAAATTTCAATAAGCTCTTGCAGGCTACCTAAATAGACACACATATACATATACTATGTAAACATTTACATACAAACATATGTACACACATCTACACAAAGGTGGAATACAAAGAGACAACACCGACGGCAACTAACGTAAAAAAATACCTTTTTATCAATGCCAACTACGCACGTCACACTACACAATTAATCAGCGACTTTAAATGTGATGATTGAGTTTGTTTTGAAATTAGATTTTAGGCGCGCGCGCCACCTGATTCAAAAGCACTGCCTTAAACCCACTGATAACATTTTGTTCATTTGGTATTCTTCCATTTCCAAAACAAACACAATCCGTTCACATATGCACAGTGTAAATATGTAAGAAAAAATGTTCAACAAGTCAGTAAAATGTCCTGGTGGCAAGTCCACCTGTCAGCTTGGAGCGTTTCCTACCTGTTTTCCGCAAGCGGAAAAACCGAACTGAAATATTTACTTTTCACTTGACTCCATGCATAGGGACGGCTGCGTTCTATCGATAACTTGGCTATCGTTATGCAGCCCTCTCTGTAAATTAATAGTTTTTTTCAAAATTGCTTTTTATTAACGTACGTTTGATCAGGATTTTACTGGATTGGCGAGAAAATTGGGATTGACATAGTCTACGTTTTTTTGTAAAACACGTAAATGCAAGCTGTTTTAAAAATGCCGCCTTCCGACCTGCATATGGAAAATATACCAATATACCACTTGAAGTGTGACCATTAACAGTCATGCGGTATTTTATTACATTTCATCGGTACAGGTGGTAAATAAAACCTTTACTAGCCCCCATTTTTTATAAAAACAAATATTTAAATTTTCTTCTAAAAGAATAATTCATTCAGTAATGAATTTCCATTAGGTTTTTTGATGTTAGATTGTAAATAATTGGATTATCGATAGTGTTATCGATGCTCCTCCACCACTAAGCGATCACACACAGATCACGTAAATAAATAAATTTAACTGCGACACAAAGTTCAAATGTGGTGAACCACACAGGACAGGTTAATCCCTTAAAATCGAAGCAACAAGTAGGTTAACAGCAGACAACTGTAGTTTATACAATTTAGCACACATTAATTCTTTGTGTTTTGTGTGTTCATCGTGTAAACCCGAAATTTGTGTTACTATGAAATAATGTCATCGCAACAACAGCGCATATTGCAGGGAAACAAAAACGTTTCAAACTGTAATACACGCATCTATTTTTGTAATGCTCACAACAGGCGTAATAATTGTACTTAGTGTTGTTGGCTAAAGCAGCTGTTGTAACGTGTAACCAAACAAAACAGACGGGCGGCAGACAGAGACAGTCAGGAGATGGCAGCGATAAAAGTAAGTTGATAAATACGTGACCATTTTGTAGTGCGTTGTAAATTTACACGTTGTTTCGCATGTTTACGCAGAACATCGCTCTGGGCATATTGTATGGCCTGTGGGACAGCATACGGGGCATGACGCTGGTGCTGCACATTGACAATGAGGTGGCGCGCCAGAATGCTGAGCTCGAGACAATGCGCCAACTGCGCAGAATGGACAGGGAACAATACAGGGAACGCACACAAAGAACGCCATCGCCAGTTCCAAGTTCAGCAGCCGCAATGATACGCGAAGAGTATGCCAAACGTGCGGAGGCGCATTCTGACGAGCGAACGCTGGAGAAGATCTTGAAAAAGAAACCTGCTGAGAAGGCAGAGCCACAGGCGTAAGTACGAACTGCATGAAATGGTGGGAGGGGGTTCAATGCCAAGCTGATTATGCTACTGAAAAATGTTATCGATAACTCAAACAGCTGTTTAATGCTCAACGTAAACAAAAACAAAAACAAGATGTATGTCAACTTTACACAGCATAATCTGTTTATGGCGTATAATATTAATAGCCAAACCAATGACTAATACATAAATTTATTATGCATTTGCAGCGAGAAAAAAATCGCCAAGAAACTATTTAAATGCTGTCTACTCAATGGCGGCTTCACCTGGCTAAGCATTGTACTGTTCGAGTCGGTACTGCTGCCAACATTGAAGTTTTGTTTGACCATCTTTTATGGCACACAGTCCGATACACTGCCATTTGTTTGGAGTTGGCTGCATCCGATACTGTCGCTGCTCTTTGGCATGATGTGGGTGCTGCCCATATTTATGTTATCCAAAATTGTCAGTTCATTGTGGTTCGCTGACATCGCGAATGCTGCGTATCGTGTACGCAAAGGACGTCCACAACTGATACCCAGCATCAGTAAACTGGTGGCGGACTTCCTGTTCAGCATGGTAGTGCAAATGCTGTTTTTGGTGCAGAGCATGCTGGTCAATTTGGTGCCGGTGAAATATGTTGGCTCCACGCTATGCTTTGTGCACCTGTGCTTGCTGTATTCGCTATATTCCTTCGAGTACAAATGGTTCAACATGGGCTGGGAGCTGCATCGACGTCTCACCTACATCGAAAAGAATTGGCCGTATTTCTTCGGCTTTGGCATACCACTCACGGTGCTCACAAATATGTCCAGCTCGGTGATTGTCAGTAGCTGCATATTTTCAATATTCTTTCCGCTCTTCATACTCAGCGGCAATGAGGCGAAACCAATTGTGGATACCACGTAAGCAATAGACACAACATTTAACAATACCTTATTTTATTCATTCGGGTTTTTTTAGTGAATTCTCGCTGCGCTTGTTTTCGCCAGTGGTATTCATATCTAACATGTGCTTTGGCGGCAATCCCTGGAGCAAGGCCAATCGACTGTTGGCCCAACAACGCAAACAGCTGGAATTGCAACATCGTCAGCGAATGCTACAGCGCGAGGAAACGCTGCTCAAACAGAAACAGCAGCAATATCTGATGCAACAGCAGCGTGAGCACGATCTGCACCACAGACGCGAACTGCATTCGCGTTCCCAGACACCGCAGAATGCGGCACCTGGTCAGGGGGCGTATCGTTATGCCCAGCCGCCGGTGTTTGATGCATCGCGAGTGCGTGACTCTTCGGCGTCGTCAACGCACAGCTCTAATGCGGCCACGCCCAGCACAAATTATAGGGCACCGCCGTACTTTGGAGGCGCGGCTGCTGCTGGAATGCGTAGCAATACACCCCTGGTGCCCACGCCTGTGCCTGGAGCGCCACGTGCACCGATTGTGGTACGTGAGGAGTCGGGACCCGATGACTGGAACTTGTGAGATTTTATACTGCTTATACAGACTTATCGCATATATACAAGTATATAGAAGTACCAATAATAATAATGATAACAATAATATAAATATCATAGGCTTTATTCTGTATATATATTAATGTACATCCAAGAACTGTGTATGTTTAACAAAAAAAGAGGAGGATAAAACTTATACTTTAGGTTTACTCATAATAATAGTAATAATAACTGGCAAATGCCTAGCGAGCAGCGTGGGATTGCTGTCCACAACTAGTTGCTATACTTATCTAATGTTTCTATATAAGACTACGTGTATTTTGACGCCCAATTAATGCATAATTGATAGCGTTTCATTTAGAGATTATAGCAAAGCGACCCGTGTGACAATTCTTGTTAAACTTGCGGGCGGGCTGACAAATTGTAATAAACATTTGGTTTTTTTGTATTTTCGTCAAATGCAATGGTTTTATTTATAGACCTATAATTGCTGCATCTGCATGAATTGCATAAATGATATCGGATTTGTTGGCTAAGTTATTTGGCCAATCCCATCTATAAGTATATGGAATTGATAGCATAGCGAAGTGCACTATGATTTAAAATGTAATATTTTTTATTATAATATAAAAATGTAAGCCATCGATTTTTTCTACCTAAGTATATATGTAATTCATTATTGTAAAGCATATCATTAAGATTAAGACAGATTTATATAAAACACCCCAACTAGATTGTTATCTTTGCCTTCTTCGTATGCTTGCCTGTACCTTCTTTTGAATATTTTTGTTGCTGAAACTTTATACACATCATCATATGGTTTCTAACCACATTTCATTAGTCCAACAGTTGGGTCATTTCCGGTGCTGGGGGTGTCACCAATTAGCGCATTGAGTGTTGGCACGAACGAAATTGTGCGGTCAGGACCATGGCTAGAGGGGCGGGTCAATTGATTATCACCAAGGATACACATATGTCCACACATTGCAATCGTTCAATTGTCCAGCCATTGCTGGTCAGAAGTTTCAGTCAGTTCTCATTTGAAGTTCGGGCCGAGTGGTGCAAGTTGTGGTGACTGTGGATGCGCCTTTACAATGATAGACAAGTGGTTGAAGATTTTAAAGTATTTGTGGTTGCTGCAAGTTGTTGCAATCCCTTTGGATGAAGTTGCAGCACAAACGAGTCAGAATATTAATGTGTGTAAGTTCCTCTGAAATCGATTTATATACTATATATACATATACATATCTCTCACAAGTCTTGGGTAAACACTAATTAAGTGCTTGGTTTTGAGTTGAGGTTGAGTATTTGGGGTGGTTGGGTTGACTTTGTGTAGATAAACAATAAGTATGGAATTACTGTCGTGTCCTTGCTTTAATGATCCACGTAACCCGTTTATACTAGTTTTCATCAATGAAGTGGACAATGAGCCAGCGACCAAGGCTGTTGATGTGGTACTCACTTATTTGAAAAAGAATCCCAGCTATGGTTTGTCTGTCCAAATTGAATCAATTGAGGCTAACAAAACCGATGCCAAAATATTATTGGAAGCAAGTGAGTTTTCATCTCTTAAATGGTCATACTATCAACTGATTCGAGCCACATTAATTTGCTAGTTTGCAACAAATATGCGGAAAGCATTGAAAAGAAACAAACGCCGCATTTGATCTTTGACACAACCAAATCGGGTGTTGCCTCTGAGACGGTCAAGAGTTTTACGCAGGCCTTGGGTTTGCCCACAATAAGCGCCTCATATGGCCAAGAGGGTGATTTGCGGCAGTGGCGTGATTTGGATGAATCGAAACAAAAGTATTTGTTGCAGGTGATGCCACCAGCCGACATTATACCGGAAGCAGTGCGCAGCATTGTCAAGCGTCTCAACATCACCAATGGTAAGCGATCCCCTTCCTAAAGACTACACAAATTTTAGAGTAATCTCTTACTTCAGCTGCCATTCTTTACGATGATACCTTTGTGATGGATCACAAGTACAAGTCGCTTTTGCAAAACATACAGACACGTCATGTGATTACAGCCATTGCCAAGGATGGTAAACGGGAGCGAGAGGAACAGATCGAAAAGTTACGCAATCTGGACATTAACAACTTCTTTGTTCTGGGCAATCTGCAGTCCATACGCATGGTGTTGGAGTCGGTGAAGCCGGCGTATTTTGAGCGCAACTTTGCCTGGCATGCGATCACACAGAGCGAAGGCGAGGTCAGCAGTCAGCGTGATAACGCGACCATAATGTTCCTCAAGCCCATGGCGTATACGCAATATCGTGATCGTTTGGGTCTGCTGCGCACCACATTCAATCTGAATGAGGAACCGCAGTTGGCATCCGCTTTCTACTTTGATCTAGCGCTGCGCAGCTTTTTGGCCATCAAGTAACCATAATCTATAATTGGATAATTGGTCAATATTTATTGCCTATGTTTTGTTTTTGTTTTCATTTGCCAGAGAAATGCTGATGTCAGGCGCCTGGCCAAAGGACATGGAATATCTGAACTGTGACGATTTTCAGGGCGGAAATACACCTGAACGTAATATTGATCTCCGGCAATATTTTACACAGGTGTGTCTTTCATATATGCCCCAATTAGTTTGGTTGTGGACATTTTTTTTGGGTTTTTTTCTGTTTGGCTTACAAAGGTTAGCGAACCGACATCCTATGGCTCTTTTGACCTGGTCACGCAAGGAACGAAACCCTTTAACGGCTTCAGCTATATGAAATTTGAAATGGACATCAATGTGCTCCAGATACGTGGCGGCAGTTCGGTGAACAGCAAATCGATTGGTGTTTGGACAGCTGGACTCGACTCGCCGTTAGTCGTCAAAGATGAGGAGCAGATGAAGAATCTGACTGCCGACACAGTTTATCGCATCTACACAGTGGTGGTAAGTACTGAATTCTAACACTTTTTTAAGAGGTAATTTGGCAAGTAATTTTTTCAATAATTTCTTTTTCTGCTAATATGTTTCCTAATCCCACAGCAAGCACCGTTTATAATGCGCGATGAGACAGCGCCAAAGGGTTACAAAGGTTACTGCATCGACTTGATTGATGAGATTGCGGCAATTGTGCACTTTGACTATGAGATACAGGAGGTGGAGGATGGCAAGTTCGGCAACATGGATGAGAAGGGCGAATGGAATGGCATTGTAAAGAAATTGATTGACAAAAAAGCTGACATTGGACTGGGCAGTATGTCCGTGATGGCCGAACGTGAGATTGTCATCGATTTCACGGTGCCGTATTATGATCTTGTGGGCATCACCATTATGATGCAGCGTCCGACATCGCCGAGTTCGTTGTTCAAGTTCCTCACTGTGCTGGAAACAAATGTCTGGCTCTGCATATTGGCTGCATATTTCTTTACCAGCTTCCTGATGTGGATCTTCGATCGCTGGAGTCCGTACAGTTATCAGAACAATCGGGAGAAGTACAAGGATGATGAGGAGAAGCGTGAATTTAATTTGAAGGAATGCTTGTGGTTTTGCATGACTTCGCTAACCCCGCAAGGTGGCGGTGAAGCACCCAAGAATCTCTCTGGTCGTCTTGTGGCAGCCACTTGGTGGCTCTTCGGGTAACGTTTTCTTTTAAACGTTTCTTTGCACTTGTAATTTATAATTGTTCTCTTTTTGCGACAGTTTCATTATCATTGCTTCGTATACGGCCAATTTGGCTGCCTTTTTGACAGTCTCCCGTTTGGATACACCGGTGGAGTCACTGGATGATCTGGCCAAGCAATACAAGATACTGTACGCTCCATTGAACGGCTCGGCAGCGATGACTTACTTTGAGCGTATGGCGAACATTGAACAGATGTTTTACGAGATCTGGAAGGATTTATCGTTGAACGATTCACTCACCCCCTTGGAGCGTTCGAAGCTGGCTGTCTGGGATTATCCAGTTAGTGATAAGTATACGAAAATGTGGCAGGCCATGCAGGAGGCAGGACTGCCAGCCACATTGGAGGAGGCAGTGAAGCGTGTCCGCAACTCTAGCACAGCGACGGGTTTTGCCTTTCTGGGCGATGCCACCGACATTCGCTATCTGCAGTTAACCAATTGTGATCTTCAGGTGGTTGGCGAGGAGTTCTCCCGCAAACCATATGCAATTGCTGTGCAGCAGGGATCACATCTGAAGGATCAATTTAACAATGCGTAAGCTAGTTAGACTCACTGATGGGGACAGTAATGTAATTCATATTCAATTTGCTAGCATATTGACATTGCTTAACAAGCGACAGCTGGAGAAACTCAAGGAGAAGTGGTGGAAGAACGATGAGGCGCAGGCCAAATGCGAGAAGCCCGAGGATCAATCAGATGGCATATCCATACAGAATATCGGTGGCGTATTCATCGTCATCTTTGTGGGCATCGGTATGGCCTGCATTACGCTCGTCTTTGAATACTGGTGGTACAAGTATCGCAAGAATCCACGCATCATCGATGTGGCCGAAGCCAATGCAGAGCGTCCCAACGCAAAGGATGGCGGCAAATTGGCCGATGGTGTTATACTAGGACATACGGGCGAGAAGTTTGAAAAGTCAAATGCTGCCCTTCGTCCTCGTTTCACACAATATCCGGCCACTTTCAAGCCGCGTTTTTAAGGAACCATCAAATATATCGAACCATTTTGAGGGAAATTATCGTACGGCATAAAATCTACATACATAACTATTAAATTGACTTTGGAGCAAGGCTATTCCAAAGCTACTTATAAACCATCTGATAAATTTATACCATAATGGAAAAAACGATAATTTCCCGAAAAGGTGACTATATATTTAGATACGAATGGGTTTATGTAATATTTGAGCATCGCACACTGAGATCGTCTACGTCGTAACAATGCAAATGTTTTGCAAACCTCTTCACCATTTGGAGGCACTTTTAATCAATCTATGTCATTTCAAATAAATTCTATGTGTTTTACTTACTCATCTTATTCTTACCCTCTGTTGGAATATTTATTCGGTTTTATCTATTTCTAGGAGTTATCTTAAAGGATTATGTTCCACTACAGCATACTTATCTTAAAGCATTATGGGTTGAGGGGCTATTGGCTGGCACAGTCGAGATGTAAATTAAAGATCATCATGGAGTGATGGAATATCTTTTATTTTCAAGTAGATAAATAATTGATAATTAATAGCAAAATGTCTCCATTAATAAACTAGTACAACACATCTGCATCATTTATTAAATATTCAGTAAATTTCAAAAAGCAATTTGACAAGTGGCAACGCTGCAAGTTAGCACAGTGGCAGCCCCAATGACCTGCTGGCGCCATCTGTCGACTTTTCATTCACATTTTTTTAAAACTACTCACAGCTGTGCACTACAGTGTAACCAATTGTGGCATACGGCGATTCGGTCTGGTCACACCGATTATAAGCTCCAAAACAAATGACACGTCGAGTGAATTGGATGTTGGTGCCAGACAAATAGTAAAATAAATTACCTCGAATTTATACAAATTACTGTTTCAAACTTAGTTAAATTCGTGGACAGCATTGCCGTTTAACACCAATAGTCAAAATGAGTCAAGTGCCGTGTTACACGATCATCAACTCTCCGGATCTCGAGGTGCCGAACGAGATGCAACTGAAGCAAGACCTCGAAAAAGGCGACACGAATGTAAAAATTGAGACGCTGAAAAAGGTGATTAAGCTGCTACTAAATGGCGAACGTTATCCTGGTCTCATAATGACCATCATACGCTTTGTGCTGCCGGTGCAAAATCATACGATTAAGAAGCTGTTGCTCATCTTCTGGGAGATTGTGCCCAAAACATCATCCGATGGCAAATTGCTGCAAGAAATGATACTTGTGTGTGATGCCTTTCGCAAGGTAAGTTAGCAAATCATCAACGCAGCTATCGTTTCATTATTTATTGTTTAGGATCTGCAACATCCCAATGAGTTTTTACGCGGCTCCACGCTGCGTTTTCTCTGCAAGCTCAAGGAGCCCGAGCTCCTCGAACCTCTAATGCCAGCTATACGTGCTTGTCTTGATCATCGTCACTCGTATGTGCGTCGAAATGCAGTGCTGGCGATCTTTACCATCTACAAGAACTTTGATTGGCTGGTGCCCGATGGTCCCGAATTGATTGCCACTTTCCTGGACACACAGCAGGATATGTCGTGCAAGCGTAACGCATTCCTCATGCTTCTCCATGCGGATCAGGAGCGTGCCCTCAATTATTTGGCATCGTGTATCGATCAGGTGCAGAGCTTTGGTGACATATTGCAGTTGGTGATCGTGGAGCTCATCTATAAGGTGTGCCATGCCAATCCCGCCGAGCGTTCACGCTTTATACGCTGCATCTACAATCTCCTAAACTCCTCATCTAATGCAGTGCGCTACGAATCCGCTGGCACACTTGTCACCCTCTCGTTGGCGCCCACGGCGATCAAGGCAGCCGCTGGTTGTTATATTGAGTTGATCGTAAAGGAGAGCGACAATAATGTGAAGCTGATTGTGCTGGATCGTTTGATTGCAATGAAGGAGAACGAGCATATGGAGAAGGTGATGCAGGATCTGGTCATGGATGTGCTGCGTGTGCTTGCCGCACCCGATATTGAGGTGCGACGAAAGACTTTGGCTTTGGCCATGGATTTGGTGTCTTCGCGCAATATCAACGAGATGGTGCAGGTTCTGCAGAAGGAGGTGGCCAAGACGCATAATGTGGAGCACGAGGATACGGGCAAGTATCGTCAACTATTGGTGCGCACCCTGCATACGTGCTCCATCAAATTCTCCGATGTGGCCAGCCATGTGATTCCTGTTCTGGTTGAGTTCTTGTCGGACACCAATGAACTGGCTGCTGTTGATGTTCTGATCTTTATACGCGAAGCCATACAAAAGTTTCCGGCATTACAACCTCTGATCATAAAGCATTTGATTGAAGCCTTTCCACAAATCAAGTCCTCGAAGATACATCGCGCTGCTGTTTGGATATTGGGAGAGTATGTGGAGGGCGCACAAATCTTGGAGGTGATTGCGGCCATTCAGCAAACACTGGGGGACATTCCCATGGTGGATGCAGAGCAGCGGCGTTTGGCCGGTGACCAGAGCGAGGAACAGCAGCAGCAGCAACAGGGCGTTGTCAACAACACCACCAATAGCAGCAGCAAGGTCACCTCCGATGGTACTTATGCCACACAGAGCGCCTACAGCTTGGCACCGTAAGCAGTGACAACCAAAACTTGCAAGTAATTTAAGTATTATGACTGTCTTCATTTTTATAGTGTTGCCAAGAAGGAGAAGCGTCCGCCACTGCGTCAGTATTTAATGGATGGTGACTTCTTCATTGGAGCCGCCCTCTCGGCTACCTTGACTAAGTTGGCACTGCGATATGCTGAACTACATCCGGATGCACGCACACAGAATCGTCTCACAACACAGGTGATGCTGATCATGAGCTCCATTTTGCATCTGGGCAAATCTGGTTTCCCCACGAAACCCATAACACACGATGATTCTGATCGCATCATGATTTGTTTGCGCACTTTGAGCGAGCGCACGCCTGAAGCTGTTGCTGTATTTATGCATGATTGTCGCGATGCTCTTGGCAAAATGTTAGATGCCCAGCATGAGGAAGATCAACGCCTGCTCAAGGAGAAACAACGTGTCACGGCTAAGGTACAACCAGATTCGCCTGTGAACTTTGCACAGCTCTCGAATGGACGCGACAATCAACTGGGAGAGAATGTGTTCGAGTCGAGTCTGAATCAGGCTTTGGCTGGCACCAAGAACGCCCAGATCAGCGACATTTCGTCACCCAATAACAAGCTCAACAAGGTCACACAATTAACGGGCTTCTCGGATCCCGTCTATGCAGAGGCGTATGTCAATGTCAATCAATATGACATTGTCTTGGATGTGCTAATCGTGAACCAGACAAGTGAGTGAAATCAATCAATTGAAATGCTCCTGAATGAGTTTCTTTCCTTGTTCAATTACGTAGATGACACACTGCAAAGCTGCACATTGGAATTGGCCACGTTAGGCGACCTGAAGCTAGTAGAGCGTCCGCAACCCGTTGTGTTGGCTCCGCATGATTTCTGCAACATTAAGGCCAATGTGAAGGTCTCCTCCACCGAGAACGGTATCATATTCGGCAACATAGGTAAGGCTGTATTACTACCCCACTAAATGTTAATGATCAATTGTAAAAATTTGGTGTCCTTACAGTTTATGACACAGCGCTGAATACAAATGTGGTGGTACTCAATACCATACACATTGACATCATGGATTACATAATCCCGGCAAGCTGCACAGACACCGAGTTCCGTCAGATGTGGCAGGACTTTGAGTGGGAAAACAAGGTCACAGTTAACACCAGCTTCACCGATCTACACGAGTATCTGAAGCATCTGCTCAAGAGCACGAACATGAAATGCCTGACGCCCGAGAAGGCGTTATCAGGTCAATGCGGCTTCTTGGCCGCCAACATATACGCCAAGTTAGTGTCTCTTCTTACTCCTCTTCGACTTATACTATTAATTGTGAAATTTGCCCTTTGCAGATCCATTTTCGGGGAGAATGCATTAGCTAATCTCAGCATTGAGAAGCCAGTCGATGATCCAGATTCAAAGGTGACCGGTCATATTCGAATTCGTGCCAAGAGTCAGGTAGGTTTATTTGCTAATTTTTGCTATTATGGATACTAATTTATTTTCATTGGCCATTTATTTAGGGCATGGCACTTAGCCTGGGCGATAAAATTAGCTCCTCGCAAAAGCAGGCTGTGCAGGTCGCCTAATATGTGTATAAATGCCACTTTACCATTCTCTATCAACATGGATTTCTTTGCGCCTTGACTGCGCAATTTGATTGTTTTTACTTCAAGTGTCGGCGTCTATTCCACATGTATTATTTTATAGCCATCGTCTTCTTTGCTCCTGAGGGGAATTCCTTTAGTTTTTACATTATTAGCTTATCATATAAAACTCAATTTATAAATGTAAAGAAAATAAATATACACCAATCGTTAAAAAAATAATCATCAACAACAAATATTTATTTTATATAATATTTCCCATAAATTATATTTTTTTTAGCTCAAGCTCATGGAATCCTTGAATTTAGGAGGTCCCTGATTGAACTTTGATCTTTGCTAAACATATTCAATTTGTTCAGTACTTTATATTTAACATATGTATCTATAACACTTAGAATTTATATAAGAAAACATAAACCTTCTTTCAATAAAATTGTGGTCCTGAAAAGGACCGATTGTTTGATAATTTGATGCTTGACAAGCACAACGCACAACGTCGTCACAATTTAAGCACGTTCGCCACGAATACGTCTGGCCAGCTGAATATCTTTCGGCATGATGGTGACACGCTTGGCATGGATAGCGCACAAGTTAGTATCTTCGAACAGGCCAACCAAGTAGGCTTCACTAGCTTCCTGCAGTGCCATCACAGCAGAGCTCTGGAAACGCAGATCGGTCTTGAAATCCTGAGCAATTTCACGCACCAAGCGCTGGAAAGGCAGCTTGCGGATCAGCAACTCTGTGCTCTTCTGGTAACGACGGATCTCACGCAGGGCAACAGTACCGGGGCGATAACGATGAGGCTTCTTCACACCGCCGGTGGCTGGCGCACTCTTACGAGCTGCCTTAGTTGCCAGCTGCTTACGAGGCGCCTTGCCTCCGGTCGATTTACGAGCAGTCTGCTTAGTACGAGCCATTTTTATTTCACAATTTTTACTTCACACAGCAAATGTTAAAACACAATAATCGGACGAAGCGATTCGGCTCTCGTATTTATAGTAAAACTGGTGGTGGGTTGCCGAGCGAGAGCGAGAACGAGCGATCGGGTTGTTGCCATGCCAGCGTGCCAGCGTGCGAGCAGCACGTAAATACATATTGCTGACTCTTTCTGGTTTTTGTATCTTTGAGTATAAATAGAGGCGTTTGAGTCGGACCGAACAACAGTATCTTTCTGACTTCGGTGAGTGTAAAGTAAAATATTAAAAGTGAAAAATGACTGGTCGTGGTAAAGGTGGCAAGGGCTTGGGAAAAGGTGGCGCAAAGCGTCATCGCAAAGTGTTGCGTGATAACATCCAGGGTATCACGAAGCCAGCTATCCGTCGTCTAGCTCGTCGTGGCGGTGTGAAGCGCATCTCTGGTCTTATTTATGAGGAAACTCGTGGTGTGCTGAAGGTTTTCTTGGAAAACGTGATCCGTGATGCAGTCACATACACCGAACACGCCAAGAGGAAGACGGTCACAGCCATGGATGTTGTGTACGCTCTGAAGAGGCAAGGCCGCACTCTGTACGGTTTCGGCGGCTAAGAAAATTTGTATCTACTACAAAATACAAACATAAAACCCACATCAATCGGTCCTTTTCAGGACCACCAAAAAATTAACCAAAAGAGAAGAAAATCAATATGTATTTATTGTTAAAAATAAAGAACGAAAGACTATATTTTGATTAACATTAGAGAATAACTCACTTAAATTCATCCAGATTGCCCCTGTTATTCTGTAGAATTTAATTCTAAGATACAAATAAATAAATTTGTGAGATGCTAATATTGAAAAAAAAAAACTGCTGAAATAAGAATATAGTTTACTGATGCAGCGTGTTGTACATTTTAAAATTCTTTTTGGCACAACTGTACCTCGTGTACACTGCAGATACTTTGTCCATGTGAAGATCAAAATACTATTTGACACAACTGTACCTCTTGCACAGAGCAGATACTTTGCTCATGTAAAGAACGAAATTTGAAAATCATTTTTGACGCAACTGTACCTCGTGCGCCATGCAGATACTTTGCTTAAGTGAAGTACTCAATATTTAATTTCTGAATGAATGAATATAAATATAATTATTTTTGTATATTAGAAAAATTATTCTCTTTAGTAAATTTTTGGTCGTCCTGAAAAGGACGTTTTGGGGTTTGGTTGATTTGTGTTATATGCGAGTTTGAATTTAAGCCTTCTTTTCGGTCTTCTTGGGCAAGAGAACAGCCTGAATATTAGGCAAAACACCGCCCTGGGCAATGGTGACACCCGAAAGCAGTTTGTTCAACTCCTCATCGTTGCGGATGGCCAATTGCAGATGACGAGGGATAATCCTAGTCTTCTTGTTGTCGCGGGCTGCGTTACCAGCCAACTCCAAAACTTCAGCGGCCAAGTACTCCATCACAGCAGCCAAGTACACAGGAGCACCAGCACCAACACGCTCGGCATAGTTGCCCTTGCGAAGCAGACGGTGAATACGGCCAACGGGGAACTGAAGACCAGCGCGGTTGGAACGAGACTTTGCCTTTCCCTTAACTTTGCCACCTTTACCACGACCAGACATTTTTATTATTATTTGTTATTTCACTGTTTCACACACAAGACTCGAATATTGTTGCCACATGCAACCATTGCCAGCTATTTATACTTTTTCCAGCTACCTACTCGTTCCGTTAAGGGATGACAGCTGCTGCTGAAAACCGGTCGCGTTGAGAGCTTGTCTAACGGAAAGCATTGCTACAATAAAAAGTATAAATTGGACGTGTTTTGGATCTCTAGCAAAATATCAGTGAAGTGAATTTTTAAGTGAATTTGAAAAATGCCGCCCAAGACTAGTGGAAAGGCAGCCAAGAAGGCTGGCAAAGCGCAGAAGAATATCACCAAGAATGACAAGAAGAAGAAGCGCAAGAGGAAGGAAAGCTATGCCATCTACATCTACAAAGTGCTGAAGCAGGTCCATCCTGACACCGGTATCTCATCGAAGGCAATGAGCATCATGAACAGCTTTGTGAACGACATTTTCGAGCGCATTGCTGCCGAGGCCTCCCGTTTGGCTCACTACAACAAGCGCTCGACTATCACCAGTCGGGAAATCCAAACCGCTGTCCGTCTCTTGCTGCCTGGAGAATTGGCCAAGCACGCTGTCAGTGAGGGAACCAAGGCTGTCACCAAGTACACGAGCTCGAAGTAATTCGATTTCTTTGCACAACCTACTCACCTAAAGTAAAAGGCCCTTTTCAGGGCCACAAATTACCTATCCAAAGAGTTGAAATTTAAATATAAATAAAAATATTAATATTAATAATAGTGCATAATGAAGGTATACCTAAAAATTCGGCGGTAGACCAGTATTTACAAATGTTCAACCGAGACGGGACTGTACTTTTTTGGCTTAGTGAGAACAGAGAACTTCATAAGTGAGGAAGCACTACAGAGGTATTGCGTGTTGTCGAAAGGTTGAGTTTCTTATATTACTATTGTTGCTATAGGGAGTTTTTATTTCGCTACCTGGCTCACGCTTTAAATGATGCTTTGTGTTAAAAATACG